>JARCIV010000017.1:0-250000 GCA_029618585.1 Citrus australasica
CGTTCTAGCACCGAAGCTAAATATTGTTGCATGGTTTTTACAACAGTGGAACTCACCTGGCTCACATATTTATTGAAGGACATTGGCATCAAGCTTGTACCAACACCAATACTTATATGTGACAACAAGAGTGCTCTAGACATGTCCAAAAATCCAGTATTTCATTCCTGCACCAAGCACATCAAGCTTGACTACCATTTTGTTGTGAGAAGTTCACATAAGGATTGCTTGACACAAGATACACTTCTTCTCTATCTCAAATTGCTGACATATTTACAAAGCCTCTATCTAAGAAACTCTTCCTAAAATTTGGGCACAAACTCGGAACTCACCTCATGACCGTTCCTAATTTGAGGGGGGCTGATGAGATTCATACACATGATGAATTTGAACAACAATCAAGCATTCAAAACCTATGAAAGGAAAGTGCAAGCCAATGACATATCAAGTTCCAGAATCATCTATAACGGCCAAGTATTTGATTGATAGCAGGACAATAACTTCTTGATAATTTCGACAAAAATCTCTCTAGCCTTCCATATTTTATAATACACTCAATAGGAAATTCACTCCTGTCAAGCCTTAGAACTGTTACAGGAATTCCTTATCATCATTGTATGTATTATCCTAATTACCATGTAATTCAATCAAGCAAGCAATATTATTGTATCAATTTTTTCAATCCTCACCCTCACCTTCACCCTCACCCTTACCCTCACCTTTACCCTTATTATTACTCGCATCTTTACCCTTACTGTGACCCTCACCCTTACCTTCACCTTTATTATTACTCGCATCTTTACGCTTACTGTGACCCTTACCCTCACATAGTTTTGCCTTTTTTTGGACCTTTTTCCCAAACTTGCTGTCAATGCCAACCACCAAGTTTAAGATCTCACTAGACAAAGGCCTAAGAGGATTTTCAATAAACAGTCTATAGCCCATATATGACATTTTCCGACTATGTGGTAGTGACATGCATATGTGTTTATCCGACAAACTGGACAACCATAGTACCCCTTAATAATACACCCAGACAGGTTTCTATAAGCTAGAAAGTCACTAATCGTCCACATCAACACAGCTCGTAAATTAAAAGTTTGTTTCCTATAAGCATCAAACACATCGACGCCTACATCCCATAGGGTTTTTAAGTCCTCAATCAATGGTGTTAGGTGTTGAGTATTAGAAAATGTATATTTATAAAGGAGAAAATCATCATTTTACATTTCATGTCTCACTAACAACCCTTACTTTTATGTATTTAAGCTTCTTGTAATTTAATTATGTGTGTTTTATTTTAATTAAGTATTTTATGTATTTTAGGGGCATCATAGTCATTTCACAATAAACGAGAGATCAAACGGCAAAACGGACATCACTTTTGAACTCAGGACGGTCGAAAACCTTAGGAGGAGCATAAAAGGAAAAATGGTATTGTTCACATGTACGGTACTGTCTATGTTACTGTTCACGACACTGTTCACATAGACGGATCGATGACGTGGCATTGACCGATGATGTGGCATTGACTGATGAGGTGTCACGATCCTGTTGGGCTAAAATTCTTATGCACTGTTGATTGGTGACGTGGCAGCATATTAGTGGACCAAAAATCGTGCGTACGGTACATGCATTACACATGATTATTTTCATTCAAACCGTGTGTACTGTTCATCCGCATGGTCAAACCACGTACTGTTGACTGATGACGTGGTGCAATCCTGAGCGTCCAAACTGTTTCTAATCCGATGGCCATGATTTACTCCATGTATCTATAAAAAAGGGCATCCCCCCCTAATTTGATATCTCTGAATCCATTTTTGGGATCCATTTTCTGTAATTCCTTCTCCATCTTGTATTTTCTACATATTTTAATAAATTTCCATTTTACCCCTAGTTCAATTATGAGTGGCTAGTTTTCTTTCAAGCTTGGGTTGAAGGTAAAGTCTCAACATGTGTCATGGGCTTTATTTGGTAAATTTACTTTCTCTTCCCCTCTAATTTTTGTGGATCTTTTGACTTCTTGTCGACAAATAATACTAATCTTGTCTAGTTCCGCCTTGGTTTCACCGGCCCTCTAGTATAAGGTTATTATTATTTGGCACGATAAGCCCTTAGCACCATATTGATTAGAGCGTGGTTCATGAGGTGTGGATTCCCCCCTCATGATTTAATTGGCATTAATAAGGATTATTTAGCCCATGATGCATGTTGATACGAATCCAGATACCCAAGTACGTCATCTCAATAGATTTCTCTTCAATTTATTCTCGCCATTTCAATTCCAATTTTAGAATTTATTCTCGCCATTTCAATTCCAATTTTAGGATAATCCAAATCATTTTCACCACAAATCCAACCACCCATTTACAAAATTAATTCTACACACAATTAAAATCCACCTCCTCGTGGGATCGACACTCGTCACCATTAGTCTATTCTACAATAGATTCGTGCGCTTGCGAGTTCAATAAAATTTGCACAACACTAGGTATACATCTATGTCATTTCCAGGCTGTATAGGGCTAGATATCAGTAGAGACAACCTCATAAACTTCCTCTTCATACACAACCATGGAGGAAGGTTAAATGTTATCAATGTAATAGGCCAAGAACTATAAGTAGTGCTAAGTGTGTTATGTGGGTTAATCCCATCAGATGATAAAGCCAACTAAAGATTTCTCGGCTCTTGGGCAAAATCAGGCCATTTCTTGTCAATTAACTGCCAAGCTGGTGAATCTGCTGGGTGGCGAAGCTTGCTATCTCTAATTCTTTTATTTTCATGCCATGTTAAGTTCTCAATAGTTTGTGGTGATTGAAACATTCTTTTGAACCTATGAATTATAGAAAAATACCATAACACCTTTTTAGGGACCCCCTTTCTAATTTTTTTTATCCATCTTTTCTTATTTGCCACCTAGATGTTCCACACTTTAGGCATTCACTAAGATTCTTGAACTCATTCCTATAAAGAATGCAATCATTTTGACATGCATGTATTTTCTCATAATCTAAGCCTAATAGCTTCATTATTTTTTGGCCTCATACATGGACTTAGGCAAACTATTATCATTTGGCAATATCTCATTTAACACTTCCAATAAAACTGAAAACCCACTATCAGACCAGCCATAAAATCCTTTTATATTGTACAGTTTCATTAAACCTGATAACTTTGAATGCTTTGAACCTGGATATAGGGGCTTTTCAACATCTTCAAGAATGTCTTTAAAAGAACCAGGATCTTTATTACAATGCTCAAAAACATCATGAACCATGTCATCTACCTAATTATAATATGGACATCTAAAACGCTAATTTTGTGGCTGGTCTTGGCATTTCACAGAGGTAGGTTTCAAGTCCACCTCACCGTGTCAATTCCAAACTAAATATTTTTCTAGAAAATGTTTTTTAAACAGATGAAGCCTCACTTGTTCAGCGGTCAAAAACTCCATATTACAACAAGAGGTACAAGGACATCTAATGGACATTCTATTTACATAATTAAGAATGGCAAACTCTAAGAAATCATCAACGCCATCATTATACTCATCAGACAATCTATCACAAAATATCCAAGTTTTGTCCATAATATGTATTATTACCTGTTCATTTGTTAGATGTTGTTAGCCTAATAAGTTTAATTAAATTGCACAAATAACTTCAAACTTTTAGGTTTAAATTAAAAATAAAAATTGCAAAATAAATCTAAGTTCTATTATTTAGAGTCACTTAAATACATGTACACATTCAGCAACCCAACAGAGCATATATGTAAGCATTTAGCAACCCAACAGAGCATATATGTAAGCATGCAACAACCCAACAGAGCATACATGTACACATTCAACAAGCCAATAGAGCATACATGTACACATTCACCAAGCCAGCAAAATATACATGTACACATTCAGCAAGCCAACAAAACATGCCACATCCACATTTTTCAAAATTTTATTTTCATATTAGAACAAACAATTTAATTCCAGAAGAGTCTATGCAACAAAAATGAAACTAAAACCATGCTTGTCAATATATAAAACATGTCAGTACAAGTAAAACTCAGAACACAACGATAATAGAAACTGAAAGAAAGTGAGTGATTTAAAAGAATTACCAAATGAAGACAGGTGTTACATCGTAAACTTTTGTGATTCTTTAGAAGCCAACTATTGAATTGAACATATTAATTCCACTGATTAGAGCTACTCAATTGAAATATGTAAGATATAAGAAAAAGTAATAACAAACTAAACATTTTAGTCAAAAGTCAATATTTCAATGTTAAAATGCAAACAAAAGTTACCTATACAAACAACCAAAAGGTCCCTTTCAAAAGTTTATTAATTTAAAGATCATGTTAAAAAAAAACAAACAAGCTGCATGTAGTTGTGACACTAAAATGGCCAAGGCTATTGTACATGTCAACATATGAATGAAGATTTAATGATATTGTTAATTACTATGTCAGAGAGCTGTACAAAGGAAATCACATAAAAAAAATTAAGGACAATGCTTGTTGTTGTTGAAGGATTTGCATGTGAGATATTGCATTTATACTAAGTCTCGCAAGTGCATTATAGGGAAAGGATTGATGAATTGACCCCAATTGAATATGTATCTTTATCAATGACTAATTAAATGGAACAAGTTAGGCCCAAAATTGAAAGCATCATGCAAAATTTTAAATGCAATTTCGAGAAATGGGGAAAAGGAGAAAAACTGAAATTGGCATTGATAGTGTATCCATCAATTCTAGTTAAAGTGTACATGAAATTCAAAGTCCAGCGACATGGCAACTAAAGAAAGAGAGGAAAGAAAACTTATTTGAATCAGGCACTTATAAAACCACTCTGAATTAAAACTTTCGGTACAATAACTCAACTTCAATTGCCTTTACCTCTCTGCTATGTTTTCACTGGTCCCAAATTATAAACAATCAAGATTACATAAAAAAAATTTAGAATTTAAAACCCATTCTATAGTTAAACCGTAACAAAACGACATGTATGAGGAAAATAGGCACTATAAATTGGAAACATAATAATTAAAAATAAATAAATGGGACCCTCAGAAATGAAATTATTGCAGTCGGAAGAGAGAGAGAACCAAATCGTGATAGAAAAGAATTCCTCTACTTCGGGCTTTGTTGGGATTGACGTGAAGTTTGATTAGAATGTGCAGTATCAACAGTGGGGGATAGGATTTTAGGGTTTTTTTTACTTAGCTTTGACAAAGCAGGAGAACCGAGATGTGAAGAATGATGAGTGAATGACTTAGAAAAAAAATTAAGTTCGATTTTAGCCTTAGAATTAGGAAAAACGATGCGTTTTACTTATCTTTATTTTTTCTAAGTGAGACGATACCATTTCTAATTAAAAATATATCATTTATTTGTAAAATTTCAGTCAAAACCCTCTAAAATTTTCACTTAGGTGCGCTCAATACATTTCAAGTTATTCATATCACAAACGTAATATTCTACTGATTTAGTAGCAAAACTAACAAAAAGTCACAACGGTTTTAATTTTAAACTTAAAAGCTTTGGCTTTGAAAGGTCTTGGGTTCGAATGTCAGTTTGAAATGAGATTCAAATTTTATTTTCTTTTACTGATACCTTAGTGTCACAAAAAAAAAGTTCCAATGGTCTTTTTCTTAAACTTAAATGCTCCGATGTTCGAGGTCCTCAGTTCGAATTCCATCCGTTACATGATCAGAATTATTTTATTTTTATTACTAATACTTTAGTGTCAGAGATTTTTGATGTCTAAATTTCAGACACCATAGTATCATTAATTTGTGATACTTATATGTTAAACAAGGAAAATGGCCCATATGTATAAAAATAATGATACTTTTTAATAAAGTGTCACAAACCAAGTGTCAGTAAAGACTATTTTTCTAGTAGTGGGAGTTCCCTAGGCAATCCTTGTAGATAAATTGCCCTTAGGCATTTTGAAATATTTTTGTCGACACTCGCTTTTAACCAATGTTTTAAAGACAAACCCTAGGGAATTTTTTCCTTAGAATATTTTGCAAGGATTTGTCCCTTGATCAATTATTCCTATAAAGAATAGACTTGAAGAATTTGTTCAATAATTGTCCTAAGGCATTTTTTCAAGACATGGCATTATGTGTTTTGCCAAAACACTCCCTTAGGCGTATTCTCAGGACATACCTTTAAGCTCATTAGTCAACTATTGCCTTTAGGTGTTTTAGCCAACATCCACTCTACACGCTCTAGTCAGCATTCACTCTTAGTCATTTAATTCGAAATACACCATTATGCATTTTAGTCAGCATCCACCCTTAAGCACTCTAAGTTTCACTTTCCTTTAGGTGTTTTAGCCAATATTTATCCTTAGGCAATTTAGTAAGCACCTGTCTTTCAGCGCCTTTGACAATCATTTCCCTTTAGATGTTTGACTTAAAATATTTTTTAAGTACCTAGGTCACTCTTTTAAAAAATGAGCCTAGATAAGTTTTGTGGAATTATGCTCTTTGCATTTTTTCAAAGACTAGCTTTTCGGGTACTTTTACTTAGAAGATTTCTAAATACCTGGGCCATTCTTTGTATAGTAAACCTAGGTCATTCTTTATAAAATTACCTTTAGAGGTTTGTCGAAGTCTCACCCTTTAAGTATTTTGCTTAAAAGTACTTTCCAAGTACATAGGTTATTCTTTGTAAAAAATAGGATTAGGTCATTCTTTGTAACTTATGTCTTTGGTGCTTTGTTAAAAACTCGTCTTTTAGGCACCTCCCTTAAAAGCATACTCTAAGTAGTTAGGTTTTTCTTTGCAAAGAATGAACCTGAGTTATTCTTTGCAGAGTTATACCTTTAGTACTTTTTAGAAAACTCGCCCTTTGGGTACTTCACTTAGAATTATTTTCTTAGCACCTAGGTCAATCATTGTAGAATTATGCCATTGACACTTTATCGAAGACTTGCCATTTGCAATTGATGTATGTCGATTTTCATAGATTTAAGCCCTTAGAGTTTTGTAGACACGCCATTTACTTAGAAATGTTTCCAAGTACCTAAGTCACTTTTGTAAATCTATAGTTGTTTATGTAGATCTATAGTTGATCGTTATGTTGATTTTCCTTAGGAGCAATGTCTGGTAGATCATGATTCAGTTGGCAACGACAACAATTCATTAAGCCAGAAGGAAGCAAAGATAGTTATTGTCGAAACAATTTTTATTTTAGCAGTTTTGTAGTCGGCAGCGACAACAACTTCAACTTAGGTTTAAGGTTTGAATATTTAGCAGAAAACTAGCCTTGGAAACTATATGTGCATGTATGTATTATGTGACAATTACAAAATTTTCTTTAGATTTTGCCTGGTAACGGTTTTAAAATTTTGAACCAAAAACTGAAGCAAATCAATCGGTTCGGTTTCTAATTAATTAATTCAATATTTTAATTAGAAAATATTGAAGTGAAACCGAAAAGCCGAATTAAACTAGATTTTTGACAGGTTCAGTTCAGTTTTGCCTAGCCCGTAATATCACTCATTATTGAATTTTTGCAAAGTCTTTGCCTATAGGCACTTAGAATATTTTCTAAGTAATTGGTCTTAATCCAATCTTTTGGAGAATGGGCCTATGGCATTTTTTGAACAAAATTTGCTCGTAGCCGTATTTGTAAAATTTTGCCTATAAGCACATCATGTAAAATGTTTGTTTCCCTATAGACTCATTTCGCAGAATGTTTGTTTCCGCGTAGATGTATTTTATAAAATGTATATTTGTCTTGCAGGCGCATTCTATAGAATGTATTTTTTCCCTATAGAATATTTATTGGTCTACAGACTTATTCCATAGAATAGTTTTTGGCATGTAGACACATTTCACAGAATGTTTATTGGCCTGTAGGCTCATTCTGTAGAATATATGTTAGATCATTGGCTCATTGTGTGAAATGAATGTTTACCCTATAAGTGCAGTTTGTACAATATATTTTTGGCCTGTAAACTCATTCCATAGAATTTTTATTGCCCTGTAAGCTCATTCTATAGCACACTTGTTTACTCATAGGCGCATTCCATAGAATGTTCAATGGCTCATAGGCTTTTTTTGTAGAATGTATGTTTGATAAGTTGTTTACATGAAGTACTTTCTATGTATCTAGATCTACAATAATGATACATTTATTCTTTTTTGTAGATTATTTCCTTTATCCAATCTACAAAGAATGCTTTCTAAGTACATAAGTCTTTTTTGTAGATAATAAACCTAAATCATTATTGTGTAATAACGCCCTTAGGTGTTTTGTCGATTTTTGTGCTTAGGTGATTTACATAAAATTCTTTCTAAGTACCTAGGTCATTCTTTTGGAGAATGGACTTAACTCATTTCATGCAGAAAGTTTTTATTGGACATTTCTTTTTTTTGGTGGGCTTTTGGATTTTTTATAATTTTTTATAACAATACTAACTTTACTTTTTCAATGTGGAATGCTTTCTCCATATCATACTGTGATTTTAATTTCAAAAGTTTGAAAAAAAATAAAATTCTATTAGTACTATTAGTTGACTAGTCAGTTTACTAATAAAAAATTAATTTTATCCTTCAAACAAAATTTTTTGTCAAAAAAATGCAAAGTATTAAATATTACAAATTCCATATCTAAGAAAACTATAAATTCATCCCTCAAATATAAGTTAGAAACACTTACACTCAAACTTAAATGGGCCATGAAACCTGCCTCCTTCAACTTTAAAAATGCTATAGTTAATCCTCTTACATTAACAATTTAAGTACTTTTACAATTAAAATATCGATATTGTCCCTAATCAATTTAAGTTATTTTACACCCGTAAATATCCATCAAAATGAAATATTTTTTGGGTGTGATATGACAATATTGTTCTTGATAAGTTAATTACCTAGCTTTTTAAAAAAAAATTGGCATTTTTTTTATTTTTTGCAAAAAAGATAATTTTTTTATATTCCACCTTGATCACATCATGGATTATATATTAATTTTATTTCTCGCATAAGATAAAATATTCTCTCATTGATAACACATAAAATAAGCTTCATCAAAGCTTCAAATACTATATACCCAATTTGTTTACATTTTTCAATTTTTAAGCCAAGAAAATATGAAAATAAAATATAAAAAATTATGTAAATTAGGTAATTAATTCAATATATATAAATAAAGTGTTTTCACAATACATACATAATATTTCATTTTTATGGATGTTTACGGTTTGTAAAATAACTTAATTGATGATTAGGGGCAATATTGAGGACTACTTCATTGAAAAATAACTTAAATTGTTTTAAGGGATTAAGTCTATTGCTTTTAAATTTAAGGGAAATTATCATTTGTATACCCTTAGTTTACCCCATTATCAAAAATACTACAACACTTTGAGGGTGTATCAATCGTCCACCCTAAGTTGACAAAATGTATCAGCTGACCACCAAACCGTTAGTTGTCGTTTAAGTATGATGACGTCAGAAGGGTAATTTGGTCTTTTCATATGATACAAGTGATAATTTAAGGGTATACAAGTGATAAAAAGTGAATTTAAGGGTATACAAGTGATAATTTTCAGGGGTAAAATCGTCAATTCACTGTAATTCCGTTAACTTTCAAACGACAACTAACGATTTGGTGGTCAGCTGATACATTTTGTCAACTAAGGGTGGACGATTGATATACCCTTAAAGTATTGTAGTATTTTTGATAATAGAACAAATATAGAGTATACGAAAGATAATTTCCCTAAATTTAAAGTGAGTAGGAATGACAACCCATTTAAATTTGGGTACAAGTGTTTCTAACTTATATCTAAGGCGGTATTTGTAATGTTTCCTTTAAAATACAAACTAGCAAAAAATAATCCTTATAAGCCTATAAATTTAATATTTTATACCGTATTTGTGTACATTCTTTTAAAGGTAAAATTAATATTTTATTAATCAACTAACTGATCAACTGATGAAAATAGAATAAAATAATTGGTTTTGTAAAAATATAATAGTAAACTTATAATCTAATATTTTTTTTTTTTTAGGAAAACAAGAACTTCATTAAACTGATAACTGGGAAACCAACCAAGGAGGTGGAACATGCCTCCACTCTCCCGGACCTGACAAAGAACCCCCCACCCTAGCAACAGGATGACCGGAGGAGTTTGCAGATCTCTTAACAAAAGATAAAGTAATATCTCCTAAAGATTGAGCTAATGCTCTACAATCATCAGTAATAAGACTAAAAGCATTAGGACTAAAACTAGCCATAGTTAAAGCAGTGAAAACTTGCAAGCTATCCATTTCAATAATAACAGGAAGGAAGAGTAACCCCTTGAGCCAACTGCGTATCTCTCGCATGCAAATAGCTTCAGCCTCTCGAGCACCAAAACTACCAATAAGCCAATTACTCCTTGCAGCTATGAATTCACCCTCAGAATTACGAATTACAGCCCCATAACCAATCGTGCCCCTCTAGCATCAGTAGACCAGTACCAGGCATCTTCATCTCTTTCGCTACTTAGAGGAATTTGGGTAATAAGAGCTCGATCTCTGTCATTAAAGATATCGGCCAGCACATCCAAATCCCAGTTGCGCTGCGCTGGTATCATGAGGCTGCTTACTGGAGCATTTGCTATGACATCAGGCAGGGAGTAGTAACATAACCATGGTCCAGATCTGGAAGCCAAGGAGAGCCCCCAATCGTGGTCTTACATCCATTACCGATTTGAATACGCTACCTTGGATAATCACTATATGTGCTGCCGTAATAGACCGCCAAGCATAGCTAGGATTACTACCCACAGTAGCTTTACAAAAAGAGGATAGCGAGTAGTATCTAGCTTGAAGGATGCGCGCCACCAAACTATCGGGATTAGATAAAAGCCTCCAGCCTTGCTTTCTAAGCATCGCAATGTTAAAAGAGTGGAGCTGCTTAAAGCCAATTCCCCCATGAACTTTAGGCTTACATAATTTCTCCCACCGCATCCAATTTATCCCTCTGCTGCCACTTCGATTATTACCCCACCAAAATGAGTTCATCATTCGCTCTAGCTCTCGACAAAGATCCAATAAAAAAAGATATAAATTCATTGCATAGTTAGGCATTGCCTGTGCAACTGTTTTCAATAGAATTTCTTTCCCCACTCTCAATAACAGCTTCTTTTTCCAACCTTGGAGACGTTGCCAAACCTTGTCACGAATAAATCGAAAAGCCTCATTCTTGTTTCGACCAATAGAAGATGGCAGGCCAAGATAGGATCCATGATTGCTAGTAACTGCTACCTCCAGAATGTCGCACACTTGCTGAGTCGCGGCAGCACTAACATTAGCACTAAAGGATATCGATGATTTATTGTAATTCACCACTTGACCCGAGGCTGCCCCATAGATAGCCAATGACTGTTTTATGATCCGAGCCTCTTGTGCATTTGCCTTAAAGAAAAAAAAAACAGTTATCCGCAAAAAAGAGATGAGTCACTATCGGAGCTCCCCTAGCCAGCCGAACTCCATGCATCAAACCTGCCCTCTCGTGCTTTCAAAGTAATAAACTCAACCCTTCCGCACAAATGATGAACAAATATGGAGACAAAGGATCTCCCTCGTCAAACCTCTACTAGGGACGATAGGCCCCACTTCCTCGTTGCCTCGGAGAACCTTATAAGTGACAATAGAAACACACAAAAGGATTAACTTAACCCATCTCTCAGCAAATCCCAACTTCAACATCATAGTCTTTAAATAACCCCACTCAATCCTATCATACGCCTTAGACATGTCAATTTTTAAAGTTGCAGTCCATTTCTTCCCTTGCCTCTCCCGCTTTAAATAATGCATAATCTCTGTCGAGGTTAGGATATTATCAGTAATGGCCCTCCCAGGCACAAAAGCACTTTGATTTTCTGAGATAATCGAGCTAAGAACACTCTTCATATGATTAGCTAATATCTTAGCCACAATCTTATAAAGAATATTACACAAAGCTATTGGTCGTAAATCTGTTAAATACTCAGGCTGAGATTTTTTTGGAATTAACACTATTGCAGTAGCATTTAATCCAACAAGGAACTCACATGTATCAATGAAGCTCAAGCACACAGCAGTCACGTCACCTCCAACAATATGCCAAAACTTCTTATTGAAGGCAGGCTTCATTCCATCAGGCCCTGGGGAATTATCAGGGTGCATGCTAAAGAGTGCATCACGAACATCAATAGCCGTGAAAGGCTCCAATAAATTATGTCCCCCTCCTTCAACCATAACGACTTCGACCTTTGTTTCCAAAACACCTCATGGTTGTGCAACAATTCATTATAACACTTCCGTGTTTCCACAAATTCAGCCAAACTCGTTGAATATCATCACCTTAAAGAGACCCCATTTTTTGATTGCAAGATGCCAGCCGCTTAATAAAATCACAAGCAAGGTGACCACCCCAACGCATAAGCTCAGCCCCACAAAGAGAAAGTTTAGATTGAATTGAAAGACCAGTTGATAACTCCCAACTCTTTGTAACTGTTGTGAAAAGATGAATACTAACTCAAGATTAATCACCAAGATCGATCAACACAAAACCAAGAAACAGAAATGAAACCAAGAACTGAAAGAAAACTGTGAACAAGTGTTTAACGTGGTTCAGTACCAAAGTACCTACATCCACGACTGAAGAACCCAAAACGGGTGTGAAGCTTTATTGAACAAATTGACTACAGAGAAACTACTGATGACAAGGATTAAATCTCTCATACAGAGTATTTTTTATCTCTCATCCTAAGCCTCTCAAAAACGCGAATCAAGTTCCCCCACTGATCAGCCTTGAGCCCTTTATATAGCTCTGTTTTGTCCAGCTGTTAGCACTAACAAAATACACTAACTCTGGCCCCACCAATGCTCACTCAGCTCGCCACATAAGCTCTCAACAGAATTAACTAACTGGCTTCATAAATCTCCACCTTAGTTCATTCTGAATCAGCTCCACCTTCCTCTTCAGCAACCACACGCCTGACTTTACAGGCTACCAACACCAATCAAGTTTAGAGAGTTTCTAAACTTGATTGCAGGTATTGCTTTGGTCAGAATATCTGCTGGATTTGTTTGAGTTGGAACTTTAACAACATTCACAACCCCATTAGCAATCTCATCCCTGACAAAATGTAATCTAACATCAATATGCTTTGTTCTTTCATGGTACTTGGGATTCTTACTGAGTTGTATTGCACTGGAGCTGTCACAACCAATGCAAACTATTTTTAATCCGATGGCCATGATTTACTCGATGTAACTATAAAAAGGGGGCCTCCCCCCCCTAATTAGGCACCTCTGAATCCATTTTTGGGATTCATTTTCTGTAATTCTCTCTCTATTTTGTATTTTCTATGTATTTTAATAAATTCCCATTTTGCCCCTAGTTCAACTATGAGTGGCTAATTTTCTTTCAAGCTTGGGTTGAAGGTGAAGTCTCAACATGTGTCATGGGCTTAATTTGGTAAATTTACTTTCTCTTCCCCTCTAGTTTTTGTGGATGTTTTGACTTCTCGTCGACAAATAATACTAATCTTGTCTAGTACTGCCCTGGTTTCACCGGCACCCTAGTATAAGATTATTATTATTTGGCACGATAAGCCCTTAGCACCATATTTATTAGAGCGTGGTTCACGAGGTGTGGATTCCCCTCTCATGATTTAATTGGTATTAATAAGGAATATTTAGCCCATGATGCATGTTGATACGGATCCAGGTACCCAAGTATGTCAATTTAATAGTTTTCTCTTCAATTTATTCCTACCATTTTAATTCCACTTTTAGAATTTATTCTTGCCAATTTTAATTTAAGTCTTAGCATATTCCAAATTAATTTCACCACAAATCCAATCACCCATTTACAAAATTAATTCTATATATAATTAAAATCCACCTCCTCGTGGGATCGACACTCGTCACCATTAATCTATACTACAACAGATTTGTGCGCTTGCGAGTTCAATAAAATTTGCACAACAAGTTTTTGGCGCCGTTGCCGGGGAGGTAAGTAATTTTAATTCTTAGAATTAATTTTTGTGAATATTTCTATTTAATTGTTTTCTTGTATTTTTTTATTATTAAAAAAAAAAAGAAGAAGTGAATCTACATGTAGAGGTTAGTATTTCTTTTCTTTTTCTCTTCTTTAAATTTTGTAATTTAATTTTCAAGTTATTTTTTTTTCTTCTTTGTAATTTTTATTTATCTTATTAGTTTATTTTTAATTAATTTATTTCACATATTTGTTTTTATGTATTTTTATAGTAAGGTTGTAATAGCGCAATAAGGTTAGTATCGTAATTTCTCCTTCTTCTTTATTTTTATTTGTTTTATTCGTATCTTTATTTTTATTTTATTTGCTTTGTTCCCATTTATTTTTGTGTTTCTTGCATGTATGGTCGTAGGTCATTATTACCTAATCTTGAACCTATAGACCTTGATCTTGAGAAAACACTTCGCACACACAAAAACTTTAAAAATAAAATGGATTTACAAGCACCACAGGAGAGGCCATTTAAGGACTATTTTAGTCCTTTAGCTAATTTGAGCACATCATGTATACGATACCCAAATGTAGCTGCTAGGAGTTTTGAATTAAAACCTAGTGTGCTAAATTGTCTCCCCACGTTCTATGGCTTAGAAAATGAGGACCCATACAATCATTTGAATGATTTTCACGCAATTTGTCAAACATTTAAATATGAGAATTTTTCAGATGATGATGTAAAACTCATATTATTCCCATTTTCTTTAAAGGATAGAGCTCGTTCATGGCTTAATACATTACCTGCTAATAGTATTGCATCATGGGAACAAATGGTTACAAAATTTTTGAATAAATATTTCCCAGTGCATAAAACCAACGCGATTCGCAGGGAAATCTCGGAGTTTACCCAGAAAGATGACGAGCAGTTTTTCGAAACATGGGAGCGATTCAATGGGCTACTCTTGAAGTGTCCACATCATGGGTACGAGAAATGGCACCAATGCCAGTACTTTTTGGAGGGATTATTGCCGAATGTGCAAGAATGGCTAATGGCAACAAGTGGAGGAGAGCTAATGTCAAAAAGTGCATCAGAGATTTGGGAATTCTTCCAGCGACAAGCAGATAATTCCCAACAATGGAGTCGATCACTCAGGAATACTAGAAGGATTAAGGGAGTAAATGAGGTTCAAATTGGCGAGTCAACTTCAGGAATTAAAGAAGTCAAGGAGATGGTTGAAGGTCTCGCTCGACAAATAGCATCGTTATCAACTGCTAAATCAACAGAGCCACATGACCTTGACTCATATCCAGATCAAGCCAATGCCATAGGAGTAATGAGAAAACCATCAAATTACAACCCATACTCCAACACCTATAACCCTGGATGGAGAGACCACCCCAATTTTTCATGGTCTCAAGGATTCCAACAGAATGGACCAGCAGCTCCAGCTCCACCAATGCAACCAATTCCTCAAAATCCTCAAGCATCTCAGCCACCATTCAGACCATTCAACCAGAACCAGAACCAGAACTACTCTCAACCTAGACCATGGGAGGATGCATTCCAGAATTTCAGGAATGTTACTCACTCCACAATTGAGCAACAGAACCGCACCATTGATGGGCTACGCAATGAATTGAGAGCGGGCTTCAACTCACAAGCTCAATCAGTTTCAAGCCTTGAGAAGATGGTGGGACAACTTGCTTCTTCAGTTCAGACCTTGGCAATGACTGTTGAGAAAGGTAAATTTCCAAGTCAACCAGTGCCTAACCCTAAAGGAGTACATGAAGCAAGTACTAGTTCACCACAGCAGCATGGAGAGGTCAAAGCCGTCATGACCTTACGGAAAGGAAAAGAGATCGACAACAAAGTGGAGATGCCGGTGATGAAAGAAAATCAAATTGTACCTGTAAATGTTGAGGACTCACCACCGGAGGAGAAAGAAGAAACCAACCCACGAGAATATGTTCCCAAAGCTCCATTTCCTCAGAGGTTAGCTAAAGGAAAGAAGGGAAAGTCCACAGGTGAGATTCTCGAAATCTTCAAACAGGTAAGTGTTAACATTCCATTGCTTGATGCTATTAAACAAGTTCCATCTTATGCCAAGTTTCTTAAAGACCTGTGTACCAAAAAGAGAAACATGCATGTTCAAAAGAAGGCATTTTTAACAGAAAACGTTAGTTCTATACTCCAACATAAAATTCCTTTAAAATGCAAAGATCCAGGTTCCCCCACTATCTCATGTAGTATAGGGAACCACACAATTGAGAATGCTTTGTTGGATTTAGGAGCTAGTGTAAATTTATTGCCTTATTCAGTTTTTGTGAAACTTGGACTTGGAGAATTACACCCAACTCCAGTAGTGTTACAACTTGCAGATCGGTCCACGAAAATACCTCGTGGTATTGTGGAGGACGTGCTTATCCAGGTAGACAAGTTTTATTTTCCTGTTGATTTCATTGTAATTGATACTCAACCAATACAGGAGTCAAAGAAGCACATCCCTATTATCCTAGGCCGACCTTTCCTGGCAACTGCGGATGCTCACATTCAATGCAGGACTGGAAATATGCAGTTGTCCTTCGGCAACATGACTATGGAGCTGAACATCTTCAACATTGCCAAACAACCTCACAATGCAGATGATGGAATTGTTGATGTGGATTTAATTGAAGCATTAATTAATGACACTTTTGTTTCAAACCTTAGTGATGACCCTTTACAAACATGTTTAACTCACTTTGGTTTGGATTTTGATATTGACAGATCGGTCGATGAGGTCAACGCCCTGCTTGACTCAGCACCATCTATGGATACAAATAAATGGAATTCAAGAGTTGAACAACTAGCACCATCAGAGAAGAAACTCATCCCATCATCAGAATCACCACCGAAACTCGAGCTCAAACCATTGCCCAACACTTTGGAATATGCATTTTTGGGGGAAGAAAGTACTTTACCGGTAATCATCTCATCATCCCTCAATGACGAACAAAAAGGTAAGTTGTTGGATGTTTTAAAAGAGCACAAAGGAGCATTAGGATGGACCATAGCAGACATAAAAGGTATAAACCCAGTAGACTGCATGCATTACATTCACCTTGATGAAAATGCTAAATCTACTAGGGAAATGCAACGTCGGTTAAATCCTAATATGAAAGAAGTTGTTAGAACAGAAGTTCTTAAGCTATTAGATGCAAGTATCATTTATCCCATTTCTGATAGTTCATGGGTCAGTCCTGTGCAAGTTGTCCCCAAAAAGTCAGGAGTTACTGTAGTTACCAATGCTGATAATGAATTGATACCAACTAGGGTAACTACAGGATGGCGTGTATGCATTGATTATAGGAAGTTGAATTCTGTCACACGTAAAGACCATTTTCCTTTACCATTTATCGATCAAATGCTTGATAGATTAGCAGGCCATGAATTTTATTGCTTCCTAGATGGCTACTCAGGATATAATCAGATTCCCATAGCACCAAAAGATCAAGAGAAGACCACTTTCACTTGCCCTTTTGGCACTTTTGCATATAGAAGGATGCCATTTGGATTATGTAATGTACCTGCTACATTTCAACGATGCATGTTGAGCATTTTTTCTGATATGGTTGAACGATTCCTTGAGGTCTTTATGAATGATTTTTCTGTCTTTGGTGATTCATTTGATCAATGTTTACGTCATCTAACACTAGTTCTGCAGAGATGTATCGAGAAGAACTTAGTCTTAAATTGGGAGAAGTGCCATTTTATGGTAACACAAGGTATTGTTCTCGGTCACATCATTTCGAGCAAAGGTATTGAGGTTGACAAAGCCAAGGTGGATCTCATTTCTAATCTTCCTCCACCCAAAACAGTCAGAGAAGTAAGATCTTTCCTTGGGCATGCGGGTTTTTATAGACGTTTCATTAAAGATTTTAGCAAAGTTTCTAGACCCTTGCAATTTACTTGCTAAGGATGCACCTTTTATCTTTAATGATTCATGTTTGGTGGCTTTTGAAAAATTAAAGCAATTGTTAACATCATCACCCATCATTCAGCCCCCAAATTGGAATTTACCATTCGAGCTAATGTGTGATGCATCTGATTATGCAGTAGGAGCAGTATTAGGACAAAGAGTTGATCGAATTCCCCATGTTATTTATTATGCTAGTATGACATTGAATGATGCACAGTTGAACTATTCAACTACTGAAAAAGAAATGTTAGCAGTAGTATTTGCATTGGAAAAATTTCGATCTTACCTCATTGGTTGTAAAATAATTGTGTTCACTGATCATGCTGCTCTTAAATATCTTTTTACAAAGAAAGATGCAAAAGCTAGACTAATTCGTTGGGTGTTACTTTTGCAGGAATTTGACTTGGAATTCAAAGATAAGAAAGGCACAGAAAATGTTGTGGCAGACCATCTCTCTCGTCTCCATTTTGACACAATTACAGAGCCTTCAACATTGAATGAGTCATTTCCAGATGAACAATTAATGAGTGTGGAAGTATTACCTTGGTATGCTGATATAGTTAATTATCTTGTTACAGGTAAACTTCCAGAGCATTGGACCAAGCAAGACAAGGCTAAATTCTTTGCAGAAATAAAGAATTTCTTTTGGGATGACCCGTATCTGTTCAAGTATTGTGCAGACCAAATTGTTAGAAGATGTGTCCCAGAAAGTGAAATTCAAAATATCCTTTCATTCTGCCATGAGCAAGCTTGTGGAGGCCATTTCAGTGCTAAGAAAACAGCGACTAAAGTTTTACAATGTGGTTTCTATTGGCCAACTATATTTCGAGATGCTTACACTTTCTGTTCTTCATGTGATAGGTGTCAACGAATGGAGAGCATTACACGCAGGAACATGATGCCACTAAATCCAATTTTAGTGGTTGAGATTTTTGACGTATGGGGTATCGACTTCATGGGACCCTTTCCCACTTCTTTTGGCCATCAATTCATATTGGTTGCCGTTGACTACGTATCGAAATGGGTAGAAGCAATTCCATGCAGAACCAATGATCACAAGGTGGTGATAGGGTTTTTGAAAAGCAACATTGTTTCGCGCTTTGGATTCCCTCGAGCAATAATCAGTGATGGTGGTGCCCACTTTTGTAACAAAGCATTCAAAGCTCTTTTGACGAAATATGCAATCACTCATAAAGTGGCGACCCCATATCATCCGCAAACCAGTGGCCAAGTGGAGATCTCCAATCGAGAAATCAAGCACATATTAGAAAAGACGGTGAGGCCGGACAGAAAAGATTGGTCATTAAGACTTGATGATGCATTATGGGCATATCGAACGGCTTTCAAGACCCCGATTGGGATGTCACCCTACAGGCTAGTGTATGGAAAAGCTTGCCACCTACCTGTGGAACTCGAGCATCGTGCATATTGGGCCATCAAGAAATTCAATTTTGACATGCAGCAAGCCAGCTCAGAAAGAAGATTACAACTGGCAGAACTTGAAGAAATTCGCAATGACGCATACGAAAATGCCAAGATTTACAAGCAACGAATGAAAGTCTTCCATGACAAGCATATTATGAGAAAATCTTTCACTCCAGGTCAGAAAGTGCTTTTATTCAACTCTCACTTGCACCTATTCCCAGGTAAGTTACGCTCTCGATGGTCTGGTCCATTTATTGTTCATACTATTTTTCCACATGGGGCAATTGAAATTAAGGACCCAAAGAACGGTGTCGCGTTTAAAGTTAATGGTCAAAGATTAAAGCCATATCTAGAGTACCAACCACATGGAGAAGACACCGAAATAAATTTGAGTGACCCACCAGATTTGAATTGATTTTTTCTTTTCGGTGGTTTGATTTTTCCTTCTTTTTCTCTTTTTATTATTCTTTTGCTAATTGAAATTTATTTTTACATAAGTGTGTTTGTTTTATCATTAAGTTTTCTTTTATCATTGTTAATCATGAGTCTCTTACTTAGACCGTTCCTCCTGAACATTCTTAAACCACTTCAACGTGTCAAAAATCATCTCAAAAGGCAGATTCAATTTTGTAAAACAAATCGCATTTGGGCTCTACAACCACCAGAGTTAGTAGCCTATGTTGAAGGTTTAGAACGCCAACTCAGAGATATTGAGAAAAGTGTTTTCGACATCCAGTTGGAGCTTGAGGTAAATTCAATAAGAGGACGATTTTGATTTTCTTTGTGTGTTTTAATTTGTTTTTCTGTTTGTGTGCTTTAGTTTGTTACCTCGGTGAAGTGGCGGATAACGGTACTCCGTGACAATCAAGTCGGTTACTTCAGTTTCCCATAATAACTGATATTCTGAGGCGAAGGTATGGACAGATCCGAGATTCTAGTAAAACTTCACAAGCGATTCCCTTAACTCCCTTAGAATGCCCTCCTTATGATCTATAAAGCTCGGTCCGAACGCATGCGATTACTCATGAGGAATAACATACCTGCTGACATCCGTTGGTTAATCGAGGCGAAAGTACGATTGGCGGGTGAGTTACCTCCAAAATTTATTGCATACATGCCTGGTTGTGGTAAAGGAAATTATGCAAGAAAACGACGAGCTTGAAGAATTTCTGTTGCTTGTCATAAGTGTGCCAGAATGAGTTGCAATAAAAACCGATGTTCTTTAGGAATGGTGTCTGATAACAGAGAAGATAAGATTCAATTCATTAGGGATGGCTTGAATAAGGAGTCATTGGATGATATCCTTCTGTCTCTTGAAACGCATCCCAGTGGATATGTGCAAGGAGCGATTCTCCAGTTATGGTCATTATTCCAGAAAGAGCATGCACGATATAGTCTCGGGAATCTGACTATAAACGACCCTGTTTGCCAGTTTATAAGAAAACTGGATGGGAAGCCTATCCTCGACCCATAGAGGGCGTTCAAGCCGTTTCTGGACGTAAAACCAGAGGAAGATGTGAGCCACAGTCGCAACTATCTGTAAATATCCTTTTACTTTACTGTTATTTTATTTCATTTCACTGTTGTTTTATCATTTGCATTATTGTCTCTAATAATTTTATTACTGTTTGTTTTTTTTTTCTTTTTACTGTTTGCTTTTTGACTATCGAGCCATGTGCTTTACGCATTATTTGACATTGACCTGCCACCTCATACACAGTTATAATCCATTGTCACCAAGATTCTTAAATAAGACTTTTTGTTAAGCACTCACAAATTGTTTTTGAGAAATATTCCAATAGCAGCTACTCCTAATAGACAACTCAAGAACATTTGTGTGCTTTCTGGATTTACCTATGGCAAACATAAAGAGTTCGTTGATGCAGCCATAGATCTTGGTCGAAGCATAGCAGAGAGAAAATTACACTTGGTGTATGGAGGAGGTAACCGAGGGTTATCAAAATTGGTCTCAGAAGCTGCTTTTATCAGAGGAAGCCAAGTGTTAGGCATCATCCCTAGAGTCTTAAAACCTTTGGGCAGTGTGTCTGACTCAACGACTGGAGAAGAGTTAGTCGTCTCAGGTATGCAAGAACGAATAACTGAAATGCTTAATCATGCTGATGCTTTTATTTTCCTTCCAGGAGATCTTGCAACACTAGAGGCACTTATCACACTAGCATCTTGGGCCCAACTGCACATTCACCAGAAACCCATCGGTTTGTTAAATGTCAATAATTTTTATGATGGCTTTATCGCATTTCTTAACCATGCAATAAAAAACTACTTTATTCCTTCCAGTGCGAAAAAACTTTTTATTTGTGCTCACACTGCTAATGAGCTACTTGACATGTTACAGGCTTATAAACCAGAGCCAGACCCCTGGAGCTTTGTGTTGGAGCGTTCAAATGATGATGGTAACAATAGCCGCAGTAAGAAGTACAAATTAGATTTAACCCTCCGCCTGTAAATATTTTCTTCTATGTTGCACCAACCAGGTGATGTCTTCTAAACTCTACTTCTTTCCTTTAAAACATTGAGGACAATGTTTCGTTCTGGTTGGGGGGAGGGAATAGTCGACAATTGTGGAATATTGGTTAAGTTTTTACTAATTTTTTGTTGTAGAAACTAACTGTTGCTAACTTTTTGTGTTGAAGATGGCTGAATATGGAGTGTAGTGACTCTAGAAACGCATCTTCATTGTTAAAAAAAAAACAAAAAACAAAAAAACAAAAAAAAATAAAAAAAAATAAAAAAATCTTTTTCTTTATTATGTTTTGATGTTTATTTTTCTTCTTCCTTTTTAATTTCTCCTTTATAAATATACATTTTCAAACAAAAATTTTTGAGTCAAAGATGGCTGAATATAGAGTGTAGTGTCTCTAGAAACGCATCTTCTTAAGTTAAAAAAAAAATCTTTTTCTATCATTTTCTAATTAGTTTTTCTGCATCATTTTTACATTTCTGCATGCATATTTTCCTTTCACGTTTAGAATAAGTTGGGGGGTAGACTGTTGTTTAAAAAAAAAAAAAAAAAAATTTGTGATTTGTTTTAAGATTGGATGACATGATGATTTCAAATTTTAGTATTTGTATTATCTTTAGTATGAAGTGATGTTACACTATGTTTGCTACTCTACATGTTGATGTCGGAGACAAATATGAGTTGCTTGAAGGAATGAACATGTCATAATAAATACCAAGGGAGTTTTTGAGCCTATCATTTTTCTTGGAGAGTACCCCTTTTGCCCATTCTTTATACAGCTTAGCAGTTTATTATTGTACACGATCTCTAGATTTCTTTTGAGTTAACCCTAAAAAAAAAAAAAAAAAGTGTGTGTTGCTACATTTGGAAGCCCATTTAATTAGTAGATATGGAAGATTATTTAGAGCCCTAAAAGATGATGGAAAGGCCGTCTTTGATCCGTTTGAGCCTTTCTAGCCATCCCTTTTATGAATATCCATAGTTAGCCCTTTTGAACCTTTAAAAAAAAAAAAAAACTTTTCTTTGTCAACTTATTATCTTGACCCACTCCGATTTGGAGTATTACCCAATAAGATCCATCACCTATTTATGTTTGAGAAAAATGTAAATAAACATTTTGTATAGTGAAGTTATGCCTAGTTCAAAAAAAAAAAGAAAAAAAAAAGAAAAAAAAGAAAAAAGAAAAAAGAAAAACAATTGTTGCTTCAAAAAATAAAAATAACAATAATAGGTGAAATCCACCTTGTAACTTCCAAAAAAAAAAAAAAAATTCTGCATTTTTCTCAAACATACATTTTGTTTTTCCTATTTCCCTTCTTTATTAACCATGTCCCTAGCCTACGTTACGTCCTAATAAAAGTCCTTCTTGATTTTAGGGAACTATAATCTGAAGTAGAAGCTAGTTATATGAGCTAAAAAGATGTGGTGATGCATAAAAAAAAAAATAAATAAAATGGGTTGACTAGCATTTTTATTTGACTGGAGATCGTATTATTTTTAAGCTAAGGGCATATTTCTTTTTGGTGAGAGCATGTGAGATCATTTCTTTATTATTTTCTCTCAATTACCATTCATTGGAGTGACTATTTTTTGGGCTTAATTTCTTTATGAGAGTGTCACTAGTTCCAGTGAGATTTTGGGGTTTGACATGTCATTCTCGAAGGTAACTACCACAAAGTCTACTGGGCTAATTCATGTGGATGGTTGATGTGGGTGTGATGTTTCTTTAGACTTGAGATAATGCTTATACTCTTATTTGATTGTTATCATTAATCTGATTGAATAAGCAAGAGTGTTAAAAAAAAAAAAATCATTTTTGAATTTTGTTTTCGCTTTATTTGCTAGGGACTAGCAATAAGCTGGTTGGGGGGTGTGTTGTGTGTTAGAAAGTGCATATTTATAAAGGAGAAAATCGTTATTTTACATATCAAGTATTACTAACAACCCTTACTTTTATGTGTTTAAGTTTATTGTACTTTAATTATGTGTATTTTATTATAATTGAGTATTTTATGTATTTTAGGGGCATCATAGTCATTTTACAATAAACGAGAGATCAAATGGCAAAACGGACATCATTTTTGAACTCAGGACGGTCGAAAACCTTAGGAGGAGTATAAAAGGAAAAATGACACTGTTCACATGTACGATACTATTCACATGTACGGGTACTGTTGGCGTTACTGTGCAAATAGTGGCTGTTGACTGTACTGTGCAAATAGTGGCTGTTGACTGTACTGTGCAAATAGTGGCTGTTGACTGTACTGTGCAAATAGTGGCTGTTGACTGTACTGTGCAAATAGTGGCTGATGACGTGGCGAAATCCTGAGCGTCCAAACTATTTTTAATCCGATGGCCATGATTTACTCGATGTAACTATAAAAAGGGGGCCTCCCCCCCCTAATTAGGCACCTCTGAATCCATTTTTGGGATTCATTTTCTGTAATTCTCTCTCTATCTTGTATTTTCTAT
Organism: Citrus australasica; assembly: GCA_029618585.1. Classification (NCBI taxonomy): domain Eukaryota; kingdom Viridiplantae; phylum Streptophyta; class Magnoliopsida; order Sapindales; family Rutaceae; genus Citrus; species Citrus australasica. The sequence goes on from JARCIV010000017.1 coordinate 24,335, forward strand.
GTATTTTAATAAATTCCCATTTTGCCCCTAGTTCAACTATGAGTGGCTAATTTTCTTTCAAGCTTGGGTTGAAGGTGAAGTCTCAACATGTGTCATGGGCTTAATTTGGTAAATTTACTTTCTCTTCCCCTCTAGTTTTTGTGGATGTTTTGACTTCTCGTCGACAAATAATACTAATCTTGTCTAGTACTGCCCTGGTTTCACCGGCACCCTAGTATAAGATTATTATTATTTGGCACGATAAGCCCTTAGCACCATATTTATTAGAGCGTGGTTCATGAGGTGTGGATTCCCCTCTCATGATTTAATTGGTATTAATAAGGAATATTTAGCCCATGATGCATGTTGATACGGATCCAGATACCCAAGTATGTCAATTTAATAGTTTTCTCTTCAATTTATTCCTACCATTTTAATTCCACTTTTAGAATTTATTCTTGCCAATTTTAATTTAAGTCTTAGCATATTCCAAATTAATTTCACCACAAATCCAATCACCCATTTACAAAATTAATTCTATATATAATTAAAATCCACCTCCTCGTGGGATCGACACTCGTCACCATTAATCTATACTACAACAGATTCGTGCGCTTGCGAGTTCAATAAAATTTGCTCAACACTTGCTAACAACTCCTACTCCATGAGTTATGTCAGGCCTTGTACAAACCATGGAGTACATGATGTTGCCTACTACACTTGAATAAGGCATTGTCTTCATATATTCAATGTCTCTTTCCTCTTCTGGTTCTTGGAGTTTTGACAGTCTAAAGTGTGCTGACAGAGGTACTGTTACAGGCTTTGCATTATGCATATCAAACTTATTAAGTACCCTTCTAACATATAGTGCCTGTGTAAGAAACAAAGTCCTTGAACCTCTGTCCCTCACAATCTGCATCCCAAGAATCCTTGTGGCAGCCCCTAGGTCTTTCATCTCAAAGGCTGAACTCAACTCCATCTTTAGCTTTTCTATTTCACCTCTTATTCTACATGCAATAAGAATGTCATCAACATAAAGGAGAAGATAGATGTCATTACCAGAAGGTAGACTTTTGAAGTACACACAGCTATCATATTGGCTTCTGCAGAAATCATGGCTGATCATGAACTCATCAAACCTCAAATACCACTGCCTGGGGGACTGTTTCAGTCCATACAAACTCTTCTTTAGCAAGCATACCATATCTTCAGCCCCCTTCTCAACAAACCCCTCTGGCTGTTCCATGAGAATTTCTTCTTCCAGGTTCCCATGCAAGAAGGCAGTTTTTACATCCATTTGGTCCAACTCCAGGTCATTGAAAGCTGTTATTGCTAATAGAACTCTTATGGAACTATATTTAACCACAGGGGAGAATACCTCATTAAAGTCCACTCCATGCTTCTGTATGAACCCCTTTGCCACAAGTCTTGCCTTATGCCTAGAGGGCTCTCCATCAGCAGTCCCTTCCTTGATTTTATAGATCCATTTGCATACTACCAGCTTCTTGTCCTGAGGTTTATTAACCAAAATCCATGTGTTATTTTTCTTCAGTGAGGTGATTTCTTCATTCATGGCACCCAACCATTTCTTTTTATCTTTACTGCTCATGGCTTGCTTGTAGTTTATAGGTTCTTCACCAATAACCTCTTCAGTTACTGCCAAGATATAAGACACCATATCAGCTATGCCATACTTCTTTGGCAGCTTAATGACTCTCCTCTGTCTGTCCCTTGTCAGCTGATAGTCATCCAATTTCGAGTTGTTGTGCACTCTCTGATCAGTACTGGAACCTTCTTCAGTGAACTTGGCTTCCTCCCTGGTCTCCACCTTTTGATTGTCTTTCTCATATGTATCCAGGTCTGTAGTTGTAAGCTCACTTTATACCTTTTGATGCAGCATTGATTCTTCATCAAACACAACATCTCGGCTTATAAGAGTCCTAGATGGTCTTCCATTGATGCACCAGATTTTGAAACCTTTTACACCCTCTGGATAGCCTATGAAGTAACCCTTAATGGCCTTTGGTTCCAGCTTTCCTTGGTTTATGTGAGCATAAGCAAGGCAACCAAAAATTCTGAGGTTGCTGAGGTCTGGTGGCTTGCCTGACCAGACTTCCTGTGGTGTCTTAAACTGCAGGGCAGATGAGGGGCTCCTATTGACCAAGTAAGCTGCTGTTGTGACAGCTTCTGCCCAGAAATGCTTGGACAAGTTTGCATTGAACAACATGCACCTCACCTTTTCAACTAGGGTCTTATTCATCCTTTCTACTAACCCATTTTGCTGAGGTGTATGCCTTACAGTTTTGTGCCTTGCTATTCCCTTCTTGATGCAGAATTGATTAAATTCACTTGAGCAATATTCTAATCCATTGTCTGTTCTTAGCCTCTTTACTCTTCTCTCTGTCTGATTTTCCATTAGAGTGAGCCAGTCTTTAAACTTCTCCAGAGCTTCACTTTTCTATTTCATTACATAAACCCATACCTTTCTAGAAAAGTCATCTATAAAGGTAATGAAGTATCTAGCTCCACCATGAGAAGGTACCTGAGAGGGTCCCCATAGGTCTGAATGGATATTATCCATGGTGTTTCTGGTTTCTTGTTTGCCTGGATTAAACCTTTGCCTAGTTGCTTTGCCAAACACACACTTCTCACAGAATTGTAGTGGTGATATTTGATCAGTTCCTAACAATCCCTGTTTACTTAGCTCCCTTAAGCCTTTTTCACTCATGTGAGCTAATCTCATGTGCCATAGTCTGGTCTTATCACCACTTACACTGTTAACTCCAGGTAAAGCTACTGAGCCATTTAGAACATACAGCCCATTTCTTCTACACCCTTTCATCATGACTGCTCCATTTCTGATGATTTGGAGTTCTCCATTCTCAGCTTTTATACTACAGCCCATTTGGTCTATCATGCCTAGGGATATTAGGTTTCTCTTAAGTTCTGGAACATATCTAACTTGTTCTAAGCATATGATTCTGCCATCATGCATTTTGATGTTAACTGATCCTATTCCAGCAACCTTGCAGGCAAGATTATTTCCAAGTAAAACCCTTCCACCATCTAATTTTTCAAAGGTTGTAAAGAAATCCTTTTGGGGACACATATGGAAAGAGCACCCTGAGTCAAGTATCCACTCACCAGAGAACCTTTTATCTGCTGCAATGAGAACATCTGCATCTTCTGATTCTCCTTCATCTACTGACACTATATCAGCTTTCCCACTTGACTCCTTTTGCAGCTTCTCCAGCTTCTTTTTCTCAAAACAGTCTTTTATGTAGTGTCCCTCCCTCTGGCAGAAGTAACATTTTCTTTTCTTCTTTTTGTTATCAGTCTTCTCTTTCTGATCTTTGTTCTTCTTGTCTTTGTACATCTTCTTTTCTGTCTTAACTTTGGCAACTAATCATTTCCCAGTGGTCTGATCTTTGCCATCTGCTCTATTCTTCAAATCTTTAGATTCCAGGGCATTCTTGACATCCTTTAAGGTGAGGGTTTGTCTCCCATAGAGTAGGGTGTCCACGAAGTGTTCAAAAGAGTCTGGTAATGAGCTGAGCAAGATGAGAGCCTTGTCTTCATCTTCAAGCAGTATATTGACATTTTCAAGATCGAGTATCAGCTTGTTGAATTCATCAACATGGTCTTTCATGGCTGTCCCCTCCTTCATTGAAAAAGTGTAGAGCTTCCTTTTCATGTATAACCTCTTGGCCAGAGATTTCTTCAAGAAGAGCTCTTCCAGTTTTGCCCACAATCCAGATGCTGTCTTCTCCTTTGCTACTTCCCTGAGTACTTCATCAGACAGGTGGAGGATGATAGTACTGTGAGCTTTATTGTTTATGGTTCTTAAATCTCCACCTGAGCTTGACGACCCTCCCTCTTTCTCTTTCTTGGACTTCAATTCTTCCTCATCATCCAGAGCACTGTCTAAGCCTTGCTGTATCAAGATGGCCCTCATCTTTAGACTCCATAGATAGAAGTCGTTATCACCATTAAATTTTTCAAGGTCAAATCTGGTGGTTCCCATTCTTGAAGATCACGAACAGAGAGCTTTTTAGCTCTGATACCAATTTGTTGTGAAAAGATGAATACTAACTCAAGATTAATCACCAAGATTGATCAACACAAAACCAAGAAACAGAAATGAAACCAAGAACTGAAAGAAAACTGTGAACAAGTGTTTAACGTGGTTCAGTACCAAAGTACCTACATCCACGGCTGAAGAACCCAAAACGGGTGTGAAGCTTTATTGAACAAATTGACTACAGAGAAACTACTGATGACAAGGATTAAATCTCTCATACAGAGTATTTTCTATCTCTCATCCTAAGCCTCTCAAAAACGTGAATCAAGTTGTGAAAAGATGAATACTAACTCAAGATTAATCACCAAGATCGATCAACACAAAACCAAGAAACAGAAATGAAACCAAGAACTGAAAGAAAACTGTGAACAAGTGTTTAACGTGGTTCAGTACCAAAGTACCTACATCCACGGCTGAAGAACCCAAAACGGGTGTGAAGCTTTATTGAACAAATTGACTACAGAGAAACTACTGATGACAAGGATTAAATCTCTCATACAGAGTATTTTCTATCTCTCATCCTAAGCCTCTCAAAAACGTGAATCAAGTTCCCCCACTGATCAGCCTTGAGCCCTTTATATAGCTCTGTTTTGTCCAGCTGTTAGCACTAACAAAATAAACTAACTCTGGCCCCACCAATGCTGACTCAGCTCGCCACATAAGCTCTCAACAGAATTAACTAACTAGCTTCACAGTAACAACCTCCACACAATCCTGCTCACGAAGCCAAACATTTTCAAATCTGAACCGTTTAATCCTAGGATAATGAGTTTGCCGGAATGGGTCCAGAAAAATTGGCAAGTGATCGGAACACATAGCCTCCAAGCTCAGCACTCTAGCTCTCGGGAAAAGGGAAATCCAAGTGCTGAAAGCCAAAGCTCTGTCCAAACGCTCCTCCACCCAGTCAACCGTGCCCCGAAACCTCTCCCATGTGTATTGATAGTCGTCCATGCTTAAATCGACCAATCCAGAGTCTGAAACAGCTGCTCGAAACCCATTACGCTTCCAATTTGGATGCTCACACCTGCCCCGTTTTTCGCTGATATGCAAAAGATCGTTGAAATCACCGATGCAGATCCAAGGTAAAGAGGAAACTGAGTATAATGAACAAAGTAGCTCCCACGAATCACGCCTTCTACTCGTCTCAGGGAAGCGATAGAACCCAGTATACCGCCATTTTCCAACTTTTGCATTTTCAACTTGAACATCAATGAAAGTATGCCCAAATTTAAGCAGCTGAACTTTGTAAGCTAATTTCAAGTAAAGGGCAAGCCCACCACTTCGGCCCACTTTATTTACTATAAACAAATTAGCATAACCCAACTTAAGCTTCAAACTCTCTAATTTTTCTCGACTACATAAAATTTCCATTAAAAAGAGAAAATTCGGCTTTTTATTTCTGACCAAGTCCATCAACACCTGAACTGTCCGTGGGTGGCCCAGCCCATGACAGTTCCAACTTATGCAACTCATTGTTTTCGGTGGGCCTGTGAAACAGAACCCACCACTAATCCATTTTTTGACTCAACTACATTATCCATCACTTGGGTGTTTTTAGCCTCATCACAGCTCAACTCATGCTGCACTGCACTGTGAGCCCTTCTCCTTTTAGCATCTATAATAATAATACCTGAATTAAACTCTTCAGTATATTCCTGCAGTTGACCCAGAACTTTAGGAGATACTACCATATCCTTTCCTTTATCAAGCAGTTGACCACGATTTGTCAGGCATTGTAGAGATCCTACTATATTATCCACAATCCCATTAGCTTTGCCCCTATCATTATTATTGCCTTCATTTAAGCCTGATTTCACGGCACCTTCCAAATCAACTACCATAGCCTCAACGAAATTAGTGCAACTTCCAAGTTTCATCTCCTCCTCCCTTGGTGGATTTGAGCGCAGCCAACGGTCGCCAGAGTTCATCAAGTTTCTTCGTGTAGGCGCCTTCTTCCAATGGCCATACGGCTTGGCTGTAATAGCCATAGTTTGCTCATGCAAAGATGGACAATTCTTCTCTTTATGCCCGAGAAGACCACAGATAAAGCAAAATGCGTTCAATCTTTCATATTTGAAATCCACCCACATCCAGTCCCCACCTGCTTTCTTGAACCGCATCCTACGCTTGAGAGGCTGCCTAACATTAATGGATACTCGAATCCTCATATAGGTCCTCCATATCCCTGTAAGATTGTTTCGTCCAACTCCACAAACTTACCCACATAATTACCAATACTTTGTAGGATCTTCTCTGATTGGAATCCAATAGGCAGATTGTAGATTTAGATCCAAAAAGACGTATGAAATAAGGGGACATTTTGAGGTTGTTCATAAATCCCCAGCCGCTGATCAATGAGAATATGTTGATCAAACATCCACGGCCCCGAGTCTATCACTCTTTTAATGTCAATTTCATAAAAAAAAATAGAAGAGAAATAGTGTGGACGATAAATCTTTAATACAAACACCTTTGCCAGGCCTCCACAATGACGCCATGGTGTTCTTCATGGCTGGAAAGTTAATCACTTTGTCCGTAAAAAACCTACCCACAAGGCAGTAACAGAAATCAATTTTAGGCGCCTGATAACTCTATGAAATGAGAGTTATCATAGCACTTTTAGACTTAAATTAATATTACTTAGAGAGTAAATGATGTGATTCTATTGCATTTTTGTTACATTTTGCATAAATATTCATTTTAGTTTAGTCTTAATGAGTTTTGCTTAATTTAAAGTAATTTGTGGTTAAATTGTGTGCATAATTGTAGGTTTCCATAAGTTTATAATTCATGGAAGGAATGTTGATGCAATAGGCTTGCAAAAATGAGGAAGAACTTAGCTACAAAAGAATTGAAACAAATCTGGAACAGTGCAATTGTTGTAGCCGTTGCTATAGCAATCCTGGAACAACGACAGAGAAAATTCCACGCGGGATACTTGTAGCATTGCGATTTGCAGTTTTCTAATCTGATTTATGCGCGCCCTAGACTTCTGTTTACCCTAATTTTCAACTATAAAAGAAACACACATCATAAGGAAAAGGGGGAGCCGTCACCCAAGGAGAAAAAAAAACAAAAGAAAAACAAGATTCAAGAGAGAGATTAAGGGCTGCACAAGAGGAGAATTGGCATAAATCAATTGGGAGCTTAATCCTTCTTATTCTTCTCTTGTTTTCTAGTTTTCTATTTATTTATGGGGATGTGTTTCATGGCTGAAACTTTGTTCTTTATTTTTCTTTTACAAACCATGAACTAAATTTATTTGTGGTTGAGTGATAAACAATAAATTTATTTGTGGTTGAGTGATAAACAATCTTGATGGTTTATTGGCTGAGTATATGTATTGCTGCATGTTTGCTGTAGCAGTTTGTTTTGATAGTATTTATTTTTATTCATTATTTCGGTTGATCACCCATTTAATGATACAAGTTAGGAGAGAGCCGCAAAAGGGCCTATCTTAGTAGAACATATCAAAGCAATACTTGGTTTTAGATTGAATTTCCTGGATTGAGTTTAATTTATTCCAAAAGGGCTATGCTTAATCTAAAATTAATGATGAATTAGACATAGGGATTCACCTTGTAGGGTAAATAGAACCTAAGCGTGTAATGCTATATCTTATGTTGACATAACAACTGATCACTGTTAGGTTGCATATAGATATAAGATATCCAACATGCGACGGTTGAGGATACATAAGGATTCTGCCCAGTGATGTAGCAAATACTGCAGCAACCGAGCCAACCATTAGAAAATAGTCAAGACCATTAGGAGAGTTTATTCACTCAACTACTATATATTCCCATTAGTTTTATCCTTGAGCTTGACGTGATAGTTTACTTTGTTGCATTTTATTTATTGCGTTTTTAATTTAATTAGTATATTAGTTTCATTAATTGTTTTATTTTATTTTAGCATAAAATCTGCACTGTTAAGATTGCTGAAGCAAATCTAATAACAACAATCCCTGTGGAGACGATCTTAAATACTCATCACTTTATTACTCGTTGTGTACACTTGCACATTGATTCCAATAACATTAATATTTATACACCAACAAGTTTTTGGCGCTGTTGCCGTGGATTGATTGTTCATTGTGATTTGTGAAATTAGTTTTAACGGTGCTAATTTTGTTATTTTATTTTAATTTGTTTATTTTGTTGATGTTGGTTAATTTTTTAATAAGCAATTACTACCAATGTCAATGTACAAGTATACACAACAAGTAATAAAGTTATGAGTATTCAAGATCGTCTCCATAGGGATTGATGTTACTCAAAGTGTTAAAGCAATCACACTAGTGCAAATCAACTTAGGACCGATGCAAACAGTTGTAAAGTGATTTCTAAAGTAATTGAGGATTGTGAAAGAATTAAATAAAATAATACCGTAATGAAATAAACTAGGTTAAATGTATCTGAGATTCAATTGAGATTATAGTAGTTGAATGATCAAACTTTCCTTATAGGGTGACTGTTGTTTATCAAATTAGCATCAGTTGTTATAGCAGATGCTGCAGTACTGGGCAGAATAAATCTGCATCCTCAGCTATCGCATATTGGAAGTCTCATACCCTTAAATCTATTAACAATGACCAGTTGCTGATATACTTATGGTACGACATTATAACTTTTAGTCTCTCCACCCTACAAGGTGATCACCTATGTCTAGTGTGTCACAAATCTTAACTTCAAGTATTGCCCTTATGGGATTCAAGATAACCTAATCTAGGAAACACAACGTAAGATCAAGTAGTACTCTAATAATATCAGCTAAGACATGCCCTTTTGCTGCTCTATCTTAACTGAAACTATTAAATGGGTGGTCAACCGAAATAATAGTTATATTCATACAAAACTATTAGAGTAAAATGCTACAGTAGTGCCATAACAACATATAAGAACAGTCAAGAACCCATTGGATTATTTGTCACTCAACTACAAGTAAATTTAGTTCATAATCTGAATGAGACAAATAAACATAAATATATTGCTCTCGGAACACATCAAAACAATTAAAGGAAGAAGATAAATATAAGTTGAGCACGATGAAAGACAAATCCAAATAATCCTGCACGATTCTCCAATGTTGCCGAAACAGCACCCTTTAATTTTGATCTTCTTCTTCTTTCCTTTGTAGTTATTCTAATGATAATTCCCTTACCGCCTTTCCATGTGGTGCAAGCTCCCCTTTTATACTGTAGATTAGGGTAAACAAAAGCCCACGAGCGTGCATGCGTTAAATTAGGAAACATGCATTGACTCGTGCCTAAGTTTTCTCCCGCATTTCTCCCAGATTGCTACAGCACGAGTTGCTCTAATATCCGCGACAGCACTGGATTATTCCCGATTGTGCTTTTCTTCTTTTGTGGCCATCTTCTTTCCTCCTCTTGCTCATCTAATGTCTCAGCATCCCCTCATGAATTAAGACTTTCTAAGATCCTACAGTTATGCATCTGTTTTTAGCACAAATTACTTTGATTCAAGCAAAACTTATTAAGACTCAACTAAAATGAATATTTATGCAAAATGTAACCAAACTGTAATAAAAACACATTATTTGTTCTCTAAGTGATCTTGATTCAAGTCTATAATTGATGTAATAACTCTCATTTCCTAGAGTTATCAGTTGAGATAAGTGATCTAGCAACCCTTGCATACGCAAATATAAATCTGTTGACTTCCAGTTTTATCCAGAAATTGAAAGAACTGCAAGGAAATTGAGAAGGGAGCATCGAGAATTACAAGCTGCTGTAGCAATGGATGATTTGCAAGATTTGAGAAACTTGAACCGTAGAGAGGGGATACAACCAGTCAATGTACATGAAGGTCTGAATGGACAATGTGTTCAAAGGCAGCCAGGGAACAACAACATTATTCACATGGCAAACGATAGAGATAGAGCCATTCAAGACTACGTAGTGTTGACTCCTCAAGCCATACATCCGAGAATAGTTAGACCCGACGTTCAAGCTGAAAATTTTCAACTCAAACCCATGATGTTTCAAATGCTTTAAACAGTGGGGCAATTTAATGGTTTGCCATCCAAAAATCCTCATCTACACCTTAAGTTATTTTAGAAGTAAGTGATGCATTCAAGATTGCAGGAGCATCGCAGGAAGCATTGAGACTCATACTTTTCCCGTTTTCTTTGAGAGATCGAGTAAGAGCATGGTTATATTCTCTACCACCAGATTCTATCACTACATGGAATGATTTGGCTGACAAATTTTTGATGAAATACTTCCCGCCAACTAAGAATGCAAAATTGAGAAACGAGATCACATCTTTCCATCAACTTGAAGATGAGAGCTTGTGTGACGCATGGGAGAGATTTAAGGAGTTACTAAGAAAATGTCCTCATCATGGTATTCCTTGCTGCATACAATTGGAAACTTTCTATAATGGTCTCAACCCAAGCACTAGATTGATGGTGGACGCTTCAGCAAATGGGGCATTGTTATCTAAGTTTTACAATGAGGCTTATGAAATTTTGGAGAGGATAGCCAACAATAACTATCAGTGGCCATCAACCAGACAAGCTGCAGCAAGAGGAACAATAGGAGTCCATAACGTAGATGCCTTGATAGCATTCTCAGCCCAAGTAGCTTCATTAACAAATATGGTAAAGGTTATAACTACTGCTCCAGCAACTGTTAACCAAATTTCTGATGTGTCTTTCGTTTATTGTGGAGAAGTGCATTTATTTGACAATTGTCTTGGGAATCCAACTTCAGTCAATTATGTGGACAACTTCAATAGACAGAATCAGGACAATCCATATTCAAACACTTACAACCCTGGATGGAGACAGCACCCGAACTTTTCATGGAGTAATCAGAATCAGCCTGTTGTAGCATTTAGTAGACAGAACATACCTGCTTAACCACCTGGATTTTATCCAAAAAATCAATAGAAAATAAACATCAACAATGATCAACTCAGCTCCCTTGAAGGTTTGATTAAGGATTATATTGTGAAGAATGAAGCAGTTGTCCAAAGTCATACTGTATCTTTGAGAAACTTAGAAAATCAAATTGGACAGCTTGCTGCAACATTAAGTAACAGACCTCAAGGTAGTTTACCCAGTAATACAGAGGACCCAAGAAGAGAAGGGAAAGAGCATGCAAAGTGATTAACTTGAGATTTGGAAAGGATGTTCATAGTCCCGTTGGGGTGCCAAAAAGAAGAGTTGAGCCCACTTTAATCTAGAAAGAAACTCAAATTGAAAAAGAGTCACAATCCTCCACTTCACAGCACACTGGTGAGAGCAGTCAGGCTGCAGCATTTGCCAAAAATGATGATCCAACACCTGTGGATAACGAGGCTGTAGCACCAACCCAAAACATGACAAAAGAAAAGTAGTCTGCACAACCTGCTGCAGCACAACAGTTTAGGCACCCACCACCCTTCCCTCAAAGATTTCAGAAGCAACAACAAGATAAGCAATTCAGCAAAATCTTGGGAGTGCTGAAACAACTACAGATCAATACTCCTTTTATGGAAGCTCTAAAGCAAATGCCAAATTATGCGAAATTTTTAAAAGATATCTTGATAAAGAAAAGAAGACTTGGAGAATTTGAGACAGTTGCTCTAACACAAGAGTGTAGCCGAATGCTTCAGAGTAAGATACCGCAAAAGATGAGGATCTAGGAAGCTTCACAATCCCTTGCTCCATAGGCACTAAATACAGTGGCAAAGCACTTTGTAATTTAGGGGCTAGCATCAATCTCATGCTTTTATCAGTGTTTAAGCAATTGGGAGTTGGTGAATGTAGACCAACAACAGTGAATTTACAACTTGCTGACAGATCTCATGCATATCCAGAAGGAAAGATTGAAGATGTGTTGGTGAAGGTGGATAAATTTATTTTTCCGGTGGATTTCATTGTGCTAGACTTTGAGGCAGACAAAGAAGTGCCAATCATTCTAGGGAGACCTTTCTTAGCCACGGTGAAAGACTTTAATTGATGTTCAAAAAGAAGAATTAACCATGAGGGTGAATGGCCAGCAAGTTACATTCAATGTGCTGGATGTCATGAAGAGTCCCAATGAGATTGAAGATTGTAATTTTATCAGTGTTGTGGACTTTGTTGTAGCAGAGAGATTACATAGTTGCTGCAGTAAGGAAGAAATCAATGTTGTAACATTTGAAGAACTTAATGATGAAGATCATGAAGCAGCTAACATAGCATGGTCAGGGGAGAAGTAACCCTTCAGAATTGACGAGCAAATCCAGCAAAGGGAACTCACTCCAGACCAACAAGAATTCAAGGTTAATGGGCCGAGAGTGAAGCACCATATAGGAAATGATATGAACAGCCTAAGAATGATCGGTTCTTAAAGGATCCAGGTTAAGGAAACAAGAAAGGTCAGGCTGAAAGACCTAAAATCAAGGGCTAATTGGGAGGCAACCCAATAAGGGAAGTTGTTTCAAGTTTTTATGGCATTGAATTTAGCTTTTAAATTATTTAATTTGTCTTTTTGTTATTTTAAGTGTGTATCTAATTTTTTATGTCTTTATGTTACATTGCAGCAAGTAAAAAAAAAAGTGGGCAAAAAGAGCAAGTGGGAATTGCTGCAGCACCACTTATAACATGACATATAATAGAAGATTCTCAAACAACAGAGGCATTTCTTGCTTTTGCAGTAGTAAATGGATTGATAAGATTTTATGATAAGGAGCGTTTGAGAAGTGGATCAAATAAGAAGTGATCATTTACAGCCTATCCTGCAGTAGTGCTTCTAGCAACAGGGCAGTACCCCATACCCGCTAGTTCATCTTACTTGAACAAACTTTTCTTTCATTTAGTTTTAATTTTCTGATTCATTCTGCATGTCCTTTTATTTAGTGTATGCATGTCTGGTTTATGTAGTTTTGTTTTGTGTGCTTGTGAGGACACAACACCACTCAAGTTTGGGGGGGTTGTGTTTCTGAGTGCATGTGTTTATGTTTGTGTTGTGTGTTGTGTGTTGTGTGTTGTGTGAAGCTCTGTTATCTAATATTTGTGTATGGATTTGAAAACCTAATGAAGATAAATTGAGTGTTATTCAGTATTTATGAGAATGCTAAGTAGAGATAGTTATAGATGGAGGTTGAAATTTTGTCCCGACACTTAGACTTTAGTTGAGTTTTATGAGAATGTTGTAGTAGAGCCAGGAAAACAGAAAAAAAGAGTAGAAAATATCTCAAGTTTGGGGGAAAATTTTTGTTCGACTATGCCTGTTATGAAATAAATTCAGCTCCAATGGTTTAAGTTGTTGATTAACCAAGGTTGATTATGCACCCCATATGCAAACTTGAGTCCAAAGGCAACAAGAGCATGAGCAGTGTTGCAGCAATTATATATAAAAAAAGCAAAAAAAAAGAAATTGTGATGAAGGAATAAAAAATAAAGAGGTCCGCTGCCTAGGATACTGAGTAACTTGGTCTGTTCATGAGCCCCATGTTCAGCCTTAAGTCAAAGGCGTCCAAAGGTAAGACCTAGATATAACATCCTGAATGCGTTGCTGTAGCAACTCTGACATGTACTTTGAATGAGTAATTGGGTGTCGTCATTACAAGTGATAGGCATTCACATGAAAGCTCAATGTTGCATTGAAGGGTTTAACTGAAATTTTTTTTTATTATTGTTGTAGCATAGTTTGAGTATATTTGTGATTTCTGCTCCCCCATATGTGAATATATTTGTGTTCTACTTTTGAATTATATGCAATGTCTCTATAATGTTGTAGCACCTCTGGAATTTGATCAAAGTGGCACACACACTCTTTGGACAGAATAAGGCCAAAGTCTAAAACTGAATTGCTAAGGCTATTTTGCGTGATTAAGAATGTGAATGAGCATCGAAGAATTCTTGCAAATTTGATGACAGAGTTAAGTTATTTGTTGCATGACTGCGTGATTGAAGTGTTAGCATTGTTGTCATTACTTGAGGACAAGTAATAGTTTAAGTTTGGGGGTGTGATAACTCTATGAAATGAGAGTTATCATAGCACTTTTAGACTTAAATTAATATTACTTAGAGAGTAAATGATGTGGTTCTATTGCATTTTTGTTACATTTTAAAAAATTAAGTTATCAATTTTAAAAAAAATTAATATTTTAACTTCTCAGCAGAGTGTTCCATAAAAATTAATATATTTATTGTTTTTATTTTATTTTTTGGTGTTAAACTGGTAATTTAATTTTTCTTTTTAATAATGTTTAAAAAAAGGAACATTATTGTAATACGGTAATATTGTAAAAATAAGTCAAAATGAACAAAAGGTAATGGCAAGGATGTCAATAATTTAATGATAGTAATGCTTTGAGGTATGTTTAAAAATATAGGGACTAAACGGACACTAACCTCAATATAGGAACTAAACGAGATTTTACCCTAATAATAATAATAATAATAATAATTTTTTTTAGTAAGGACACCATTATTTTAATAAAGTGAGGATACTAGAAAAAAAAATACAATCTCCATAAATTTAAATACGTATTTTTTGTATTTTATTATGCGTCTGCGCTCACTAAAGAATGACTATATATATAAAAGATGCACAAGTAATTAACACACCTCTTGTTGTTAGATTCATTTCTACCCACTTGTTAGACAAAATGACAAGGAATATATATTATAATAATAATGCATAAGAACTATATTGTAATAATAATAATAATAATGATAAGGTCTAACTTAAGCAAAAGATTTGATTGGAAATTAAATCAAATTGGTCTAAATTTAAAATTTTTTTGGTGAGATTATTCAACGTACAAATATAAAAGATTTGCTGTCTTATTCAAAATACAATCAATTCTAAAACCTACAGCATAAGACTAATTCACATGAACATGCACGTATGTTAAATAACAAATTCCACAAGAATGTTTAAAATGGCAAGAGAATTGTGAATAACCTCTTGAATGGGTTAGTCGACAAATCCTCCTTAACTCTAACGTGGAGAATTCGAGTCTTCCTAATGACTATGCAAATTTATTATTATACTAGGCTTCAATTAATTAGTTTCATTCATAGTGGACTTTTATATGTTAGGTGCATGAGTTGATTATACATTTCAATAAACCTCCGAATCGATTGTCCATTTTAGCAGACTTCTATTGTAATTGACTGTGATTGTATTGAAAACAATATTCAATTAAAAAATGGTGAGAGAATCAATATTTTCTAAGAGAAGATCTCAAAGAGAAATATAATGAATCTAAAGTTGAGGTGATCAAAATTTTCTAAGACAAGATCACAATGAGAAATAAATGAATCTTTGCATTGAAATCTAATACCATTTATGACGATGATTTTTTGTGTAGATGACGATGATTTTTTGTGTAGATGACAATGAAAAGAGCTTACTAAATTATAATTGTCAAAAGTGCGCTTAAGGAAAGTAGTTAAAGATTTTGCCTGCGACAACAAATTCTCCAATGTACATTCAATCACTAGCTAGGCTTTCTATTTTCTTTAATTTTTCTTTCATCTAGAATCAATTACAAACACCATGCTTCTTCATGATGAATACACCAGAGACAGCGACAGTACATTGGCATTAGGTAGGCACCTTTGGGTGGAGTATTATTCCAAGATATTGACTAGCAAGGTCCCATGAGCTCATAAGCCTAGCATATATAAGCCAATTTCTACTTACTTTTAATTTAAATTTAAAGTTCGAATTAATAAATACGTAAGAGATTTTTTACATATAGTGTAGTAATTGATGATGAAATCCAATCACCGGTGTGAATGTTCTTAACTAAATTTTTCGTGAATAGCAAAAAAGAAAAAAACGAGTTTGTACTATAAGGCTGTGTTTAGAACATAGAATGATAGGGTATTAAAATATTGTTGATATTAATTTAATACCAAAGATGTGTTTGGCCAATAAAAACTCATTCTAATACATTATAATGCACCATAATGTGCCATCACACAAACCGTAGGTAACCTCTAGTTTGTGTACTGCATTAACTTTTGCCTCTCAAACATTAGTTAATAAACTTATCAACAACCAAAGTTGTGACATTAAAAGGCGATCTCGCAAAGTACAAGATTCTTGTAATTGTGCATGAGGTTCTTTGTCATTAACAGGCTTCGTCATTGTTTCCTTTTGTTGGTTTGAAGATATTTTGTAGAGGAAATATTTGGATCATGATTCTCATACAACATATAGAAGTACTATAATATAGAAATCATACATTTGCTATTTCATAGAAGTAATTTAGGCTCCCAAATCACGATCTATCGCCACCAATCTTATTAGATCACGATCCTTCACTAACAATCTTTCAGGTTATAACTCAAGTTTGATCTACTCTTAACGTGTGAACATCTTTATCACTACTAAAAGAAAGTAGTAATAGAAAATATTTCTCTCAAAGTTAGATAGAAACTTTTTTTCTCTGATCTGTATATTGTAGCTCCTATGTCTCTTTTGTAGAGAAAAAAATATTTTTATATCTCTATTTAGTGGAAACCCTAGACTTCATATTAATATTCTTTTTTTTTAATTCTATTAAATCAAATTTGATTTAAATTAAAAAAATAAAACCAAAAATGACGTTACTTGTTCTTATTATAAGGGCCCATCTTGTAATATAACACAAAGCCATTTACACGCAAACATATTAAATGGAGCCTCCCACTAAATAATATAATCAGGCTTTTAACACAAATAACTAGTTATCTTACTTATTAATCCAGTAGTGGTGCAGTTAATTAAATGAGCTAACCCGGGATCATATGGGTACAAGCAATAGTGGCTACAATAATTAGGCTTGTAATTAAACTCGCTTAATTATTTAATTCTAAATTTACTCCACTAAAAATTTGGAACTGACCTCCATACTTATATACTATCTAGGATAGTGTTCTCGAATAATAATTCGATCCATACCACATTGATTTCTTTACTGAAAAATCGTTTGTACCACATCGTTAATTAAATTGATATCTCAATTATCCAATCGATTTAATTACATCTTGTTCCTTGACACTTACTGGTTTTCTCTAATGATCATTTTCAACATATTGATTATGTTGACACACTCTGGCCAGAGAATTCTATGACCAAGTACCGAAAACCCGTTAAGAGATGTGTTGTACAAATTCTATATTTTTAATCTACAATCTCACTGCTTATAATTGTTTCCACCAAGATACCAGGTAATTTTGACTACAAATGTATGTCGCACCCATTGGTAACTCAAATGAAATGACAATCACAAACATGAAACTATAATTAACTCAAGATTAATATTGTAATAAAATCAATGCCTATAAGATTTAATAAGTCTGACAATCAATTTAAGGTTAATCAAATCTATTGTGATCCAGTTCAATGTAGTCAAACTATATCAGTAAATTCACATATAATTAATATAAATCATTAAATGAATTTACTCCAATCTAAACATAAATAAAGTGACCAACTCTATTTATCAACTGCGAACTTAATTTATTTAATCATAAGATAACTTGTATTTATGTCTTTTGTGAATCCATATGATGATTACATAAATACATATAATATGATTAAACGGACCTTATTCAAAATATTTATGCAATTAAGATTTTTGAAAAATATCTCAAAAATTTTATTAATAAAAAAATAAAAAAATATATTTTAAAGAGCACATAATCCCAATACTTTACACTTCGGACACTTTATTATTCGACGATTACATTCCAGCGTTGAATTTACAGGATGAGCTTCTAGCTAATTAAATTGATTTTTATGCCATCAATAAGCAAATATATTTAAAGAAATTAAACAATAAGAGCAAGCAACCCAAAAATGGGATGAGCTTTTTTTTTTTTAACTTTTCGTCTTTTTGATTGAGCATGAATCTTTGAGCATCATGAATAACCATTGCTCAATTTATTTTTCTCCTTGAAAAATTTACTCATTTTACTTGGATTTGGATGAGAGAATGACAGAGAAAAACTATTTTTCTTTTTTTAAGACGGTTTGTGAGAACCACGCCGACATTGGGGTCTCAAACACAATGGAAGGAGGTGCCAATAGTTTCACTCAGTTATTTAACAGAAATATAGGCCCATGGGCCCGCCCAGCAAAACCCGTGGCCCCTGCGTGCCATTTTAGGCTTCCCATTCTACTCTGTTCCTCAAGGTTCAACAATAACTTCCATAAAATGCTACGACAGGAATATGAATTTTTTAATCCGTCAATCTTGATGGCTGATGCATTTCACCCGGAGCTATTGGCTGTCATGACTCATGCAAGGTGACCCTGGCTTAGGAAACCATTTGGAGATGCTGGCATATGTGGACGAATGAGAAACGATTACTTCGTCCGTTAATTCGAATATCTTATTTTGCATTGCGTGAAAATAGCATTTTCTTGAACGTCTAATTTCACTGCCCTTTGGGCTTTCGGAAACATGGCTGAAGCTCCATCGTCGGCTTATTATTGCATCGCCCTTCCAATTGAGTCATGCATCTCTTTAAGCCCTTCATTCACAATCAAATTAACAATATGGGCACAACACCGTAAATGTAAACAATCTCCATCTAAAATCATTGCATCGCCCTTCCAATTTTTCAACTTTTTTTTCAAATAATTGACAACAACATCATTAGCACTCGCATTATCAACTGTAACAGTCAACACTTTTTCTATACCCCAATCAAGCAAGCATTTTTCAATGAGCTTGCCAATTGAATCCCCTTTGTGGCTTGTTATTTGGAAAAAAATCAAAATCCTCTTCTGCAATTTCCAATTATGATCAACTCAATGGGCTGTCACAACCATTTAATTAAAATTTTGTATGGAAGTTCAAGTGTCTGTGATAATAGAAACTCTATACTTATTTGCAATAAACATATTTTTCAATGTTGCCTTCTCAGCTAAATACATTTTATATATATCTCTAACAAGTGTTCTCCTAGAAGGAGGGCCAAATCTAGGACAAAGTTTATCGCACAAAAGATGAAACCCATAAGACTCTACCTCCCTAAATGGAACCTCATTAAGAATAAAATACATAGCTACAGTCTTCCTACAATCCTCCTTATCAAACTTTCCAGTAAGCCCCAACCCACTACCATACACAGTATTCCCAGTGCCACTATCACTTGCCATACTAGACTTTTTTTTCTTAGCACGGAAGCGTGCTAGTTTAGTTTGAGTCTCATAATCTAAAGTAGCCCAATATTTTTCACATTATTCTCTTAAGTGAGTCCACAAATTAGAAGTCCCATTAAACTTACAATCACACTTATACTGCTTCCCACAATATTTGCACTTACATGTCTTATTCACTTCATCTTTGATACAATGAGGCCAAGCTTTTGAACCCCTTTCACTGTCATGAAGACGACCATCCCCTATTTTAGATTTCTTACTTTTAGGTTCCAGAAAATCATCCATCAATGTTTCTCCATCTTCCATGATATCATTCATATTAGAATTATCTTCCATGTTGAGAGCTTCTACAATTAATAAAGATTTAAAAAATAGTTATGGAATTAATTAATCAAATAAAGTATCATCAATTATACCAAAATCCATTTTCACTTTGACTAAAATGAAATAAAATCTTAGCAAGAAAAATAAAACCAAAACATACCTTAAGTTCCGATTTTTGAAATTATGACGATGAGACTTGAGAATGAGCGATTAAGATTGAGAGAGTTGAGAACGACAGGGGGTGAGAGCTTCTATAATTAATAAAGATTAAAAAATTAGTTATGGAATTAATTAATCAAATAAATTATTATCAATTATACCAAAATCCATTTTAGCTTTGACTAAAATGAAATAAAATCGTAGCAAGAAAAATAAAACCAAAACATACCTCAGGGCTCAGGTTCCGATTTGTGAAATTATGACTATGAGACTTGAGAATGAGCGATTGAGATTGAGAGAGTTGAGAACGAGAAGAGGTGAGAGCTTCTATAATTAATAAAGATTAAAAAATTAGTTATGGAATTAATTAATCAAATAAATTATCATCAATTATACCAAAATCCATTTTAACTTTTGACTAAAATGAAATAAAATCTTAGCAAGAAAAATAAAATCAAAACATACCTCAGGAGACTTGAGAATGAGCGATTGAGATTGAGAGAGTTGAGAATGATAGGAATTAGGAAGCACTGGAGGTGGAGGCGGAGGCAGCCGTGAGTGTTGGAAAATTAGGTTTGTGTTTTTGTTTTTATAGTAAAAGGTATGGTATTGTGTATGAAAGTGTACATTTCCTTTGTTAATAATCCAATACTAAATTGACACATCATATATCTTAAAGCTTTTTAAATTTTGGAATGGATCGGTTTGAATCCATTTGGAATCCTTCCAAACCAAAATCCAAACCGAGTGATGTCGGTTTGCAATCTAATAAACCGAAACCAATGTTTTTACTAATGAAACCGATCCAAATGGTCGGTTTGGATCGGTTCGGTTAAAATATGCCCACCCCTAATCTTACAAATAAATTAAAAAGTTTTTTGAGTGATATATTTTTGAATGTTAATCATTAAGTTAAATTACACATGTTTTAAATTGTAATTTGAAACAATCCTAGGTATGAAAATTCTTGACAGTAAGAAATAAGAAAAGAAAAATAAATTATTCCAAATTTTTGTAATTTATTTTAGAGAAATTATCACTGCACCACCTCTTTTTTACTTTATATTCATCTAACCACCACAAAATTCTAACATGCTCTTTACAACACCTTTTTTTTAATTTGTTTCAATTAGCCACTTTTGCTGTAATATTGTTACATAATTTAAATGAAAAGATAATTTTACCCATATATAAATTAAAAGATCATTTAATTTTATAAAAACTTTGAAAAATAAAAAATTATAATTATAAAAATACCCCTAAATTTAATAAAAATAAATCCCAAATGGAGGTATTTAGTTGATTTTTATTAAATTTAGATTTTGTCAAATTTAATAATTATTTTTATTAAAAATTATAATTTTCTAAAATTTTAATAAAAATAACTGAATTATTTATTAAAAATTATAATTTTGCAAAATTTTATTAAAATAAATGAATTTATTTATTAAAATAAATGAATTTATTTATTAAAAAATAAATCACAAAATTTTTTAATTTAGGGGATTCTTATTAAATCCCAAAATTTTGTAGTTATTTTTACAATTATAATTTTTTTATTAAAATAATTTTTATTAAAAATAAAAATTCTAATTTTGGGATTTATTTTTATTAAATTTAGGGGTATTTTTACAATTATAATTTTTTTATTCTTCAAGGCTTTTATAAGATAAAATAATCTTTTAATTTATTTAGGGGTAAAATCATCCTTTCATTAAATTATTTAACAGCGTTAGTGTAAAAGTGACTAATTTATATAAATTAAAAAACAAGTGGTGTAGAAAACATGTTAGAATTTTGTAATAATTAGATGAAAATAAAGCAAAATAGAGGTGGTGCAGTGATACTTTCCCTTTATTTTACTAGCACACCAACTTTGATTAGTGATAAAAATTTCTTATACTAGCACATTCCAGTACACTACTATGAAGATAAAGTAAAATGAATTTTCTTGGTCATGATTAATTGGAAGACATTCCTTGCTTCCAAGAAAACATAATTTTGGCAACCCAGGCTATAGCTTGAATAGTAACCAACTATCTATACAAAAGTTAATGGAGCGGATAAATAGACTCCTTATTTTCTCCTAATGTTGATTGAAGATATATATTTGAGGACAAATAGGAATTAAGATACTTAAGAATGTTTCCAACAAATTACGTACATTTATAATTGTTAACATGAATATGTTAATAATATTGATTTTGATAATAATAAACTTTAAATGATTTTTGATAGAGTTATTTCTTAACAAATGAAAGTCATATAAACTGCTCCATTCATACTTATAAAAGATGGATTTTAAATTGGAAAAAGATTCTTTGCAAAATCTGGTTTAAAATGTGTTTCTGGCAATAAACGGTGAACCGGTTATTTCTAAACGGTGAACCGGTTATTTCTAAATGGTTAACCGATTACGACCAGAGAGCAAAGGTTTGCCTAGGCTCTAACCGTTAGTGAAGAACGGAAAATGGCAAGCTTACTGGAAACTAACGGTGAACCGTTTATTACAAACGATTAACCGATTAAGACTAGAGAGCAAAAGTTTGCTAAGCTCTAACCGTTAATGAATAACGGAAAATGGCAAGCTTACTGGAAACTAACGGTGAACTGTTTATTTCAAACGGTTAACCGATAACTTCCAGAGAGTCACTTCACACAATTCCTTAACCGTTTACTTAAACGGATAACCAGTGTTCTTTTTGCAGGTTACTGGAAACTAACGGTGAACCGTTTATTACAAACGGTTAACCGATAACATCCAGAGAGTCACTTCATACAAAGCCTTAGCCGTTTACTTGAAACGGATAATGGGTATTCTTTTTGCAGGTCTCTGGACGTTAACGGCGAAAGGGTAACCTTAACGGCAAACCGTTTATTTGAAGTCTGACCTCAACGGTAACTTTGACCAGCGCAAACGGTTAACCGTTAACGGATAACGGTGAACCGTTTTCTGGCCGACAGTCAGTAATGGCTAGTTTTTCAGCTCCAAATATAAATAAGCTCATTCAAATTCGAAGTGGACTGATCACAACACAACCATTGAGCTTATACTCGAGTTTGCAATCTTCATAAGAGCCAAAAACATAGTTTCATTTCATCTATTCACACTTTGAGCTTTGATTTGTAATCATAAATATAGTGTGAGAGAAAAATAATTTGTGATCTTTCATTTTGAGGAATTGTGAGTGTTGGGATACACTTGGGTTAAGAGATTGGGGATAATCTCTTGTTGTAAAGGTTATTGACACCTTGGAAGTCAAGTGTAAGCAATTGAAGCCTTGGAGGCTTGCTTAGTGAAATCCTCAAGCCCGGAAAGCTTGGAGGCGTGGACGTAGGCGAGGTTGGCCGAACCACGTAAACATCGTTGTGTTTGATTCTCTCTTCCCTTATCCTTTTAATTTGTGAACGATTTATTTATTATTGTTTAATTTCGTTTTTGAATTTGCATGATAATTTGTTTTTAGTCGAATAATTTATAAAATCCCAATTCACCCCCCCTCTTGGGTTGCCTAGTTAGAATTTCATTTGGTATCAGAGTTTGGTGCTCTTGTTTAGACTTAATCGTCTAGAGCTAAAGATCAATGGCAACTCAATATGATTCCACATTTAGGGAAGGACAATCCACCACTAGACCCCCTTTCTTTGATGGAAATGATTAACCTTATTGGAAAACTAGGATGAGAATTTACTTGCAAGCCTTAGATTATGAGATTTGGGAAATTGTTAATGATGGTCCTTTCATGCCTTTGACTAAAAATGAAGTCGGAGAAGATATTCCAAAACCATCACGGGATTGGAATGAACTCGAAAAGAGAAAAGCCTCTCTAAACTCCAAAGCCATGAATGCTTTGTTTTGTGCACTAGATAAGAAAGAGTTTCATAGAGTATCTAGTTGTGAAAGTGCTAATGAGATTTGGCACAAACTTGAGGTTGTCTATGAAGGCACAAACCAAGTGAAAGAATCTAAAACAAGTAGGTACACTAGGCAATATGAATTGTTTCAAATGGAACAAAATGAAAATGTGTACTCTATGTATACTAGATTCACAGACATAGTGAACACTCTAGGAGCTCTAGGGAAGACTTTTTCAAATAGCGAAAAAGTCAAGAAAATTATTAGGTCTCTACCTAAGGAATGGAGACCAAAAAGGACTTTACCTCTTGATGATTTAATTGGTTCTCTTATTTCATATGAGGAGGATTTGGCAGCAGAAAAAGGACATGAGGAGAAGAAGAAAAACATTGTTCTCAAAGCCTCAAAACTTGAGAGTGATGGGGAGAGTGAACCGGATGATGAAGAGCTGGCCATGCTAGCAAGGAGGTTCAGAAAATTCTTCAAGAAAACTGGAGAGCGAAGAAATTTCAGAAACTTCAAGAACTATAGGGAAAAGAAGGAGACAATCACATGCTATGAATGCAAGAAGCCTGGCCATATTAGATCGGAGTGTCCACTTATCAACAAACACAAGAAGAAAGCCATGGTTGCAACTTGGGATGATAGCGAGGAAGATTCAAGTGATGAGGAAGGATCGCAAGAAGTCTCAAACCTAGCACTTATGGCAATAGGAGATGATGATGATCTCAATGAGGTAAGTGATCCTACCTATGATGAATTATATGATGCCTTTAAAGATTTGCATAATGAGTTGATGAAGATTGGTAAAAAGAATGCATGTCTTAAAAAGGAAATGGCAAAGCTTAAGAATGAAAATGAATCTTTAAATGCAAAAATTGTATGCCTAGAAGTAGGAAACAAGACTTTGCATGATGAAATTGCCTTATCAAATGAGAAGCCTAGCATCATACATGAGCACTTAGAATCACACATAGATGAGTTGAAAAATGAAAATGAAATGCTCAAGAAAAAGAGTATTGAGTTAAATGAGATTGTCTTGAAATTTACAAATGGGCAAAAGATGTTGGATAATTTGCTAAACTCACAAAAATGTGTATTTGACAAAAGTGGCATTGGTTATAAACCAAATTTGAAATAAAAATTCTACAAGAGCTATTTTGTAAGGAAAACATCTATTAACAATAAAATTGCATGTCATTATTGTAATCAAGATGGTCATATGAAAAATAGATGTACAGTGAAGAGAAATGCATATTATGGTATGAAATGTGTTTGGGTTCCAAAAGGAACCATTGCTAACTCTCAAGGACCCAAAAAGGTTTGGGTACCTAAAACTTGAGATTTTCTCTGCAGGGTTTGAAGAAGAAGAAGAAGAATAATAAGTGGTACTTGGACAACGGTTGTTCAAGACACATGACAGGGAATTATTCTTGGTTCTCAAGCTTCACCAAAATTGAAAATGGTGGAGACGTATCCTTTGGAGACAACTCTAAAGGAAAAATTCTTGGAATTGGAAATGTTGGTAAAGTATCTTCAACTCTAATTGAGAATGTATGTTTGGTTGAGAACTTGAAACACAATTTAATAAGCATTAGTCAATTGTGTGACAAAGGTTATAAAGTTGTCTTTGATAAATCAAGTTGTGTTATTGAGAATGCATGTGATGGGAAACTTTGTTTATGGGAAATAGATGTGGTAATGTTTATACCATTGACATAGAATGTGCATCTATTCTTGATAAATGTTTTTCTGCATTACATGATGATAGTTGGCTATGGCATAGAAGATTAGGACATGCAAGCATGGACTTGATTTCAAAAATTGTGAAAAATGATTTAGTTAAAGGTCTTCCAAAAATCAGTTTTCAAAAAGATAGAATTTGTGAAGCATGTCAATTTGGAAAACAAATCAAGACTTCTTTCAAAAACAAGAATCATATCTCTACATCAAAACCACTACAATTACTTCATATAGATTTGTTTGGACCTTCAAGGTATGCTAGTTTAAACGGCAAATATTATGCATTTGTAATTGTGGATGATTTTTCTAGATACACATGGGTATTGCTAATAAGGATGATGCCATTGATGCATTTCGAATTTTCCATAAAAAGGTTCAAAATGAAAAAGGTTATTCTATTACTTGCATTAGAAGTGATCATGGTGGAGAATTTGAAAATCATGCTTTTGAAAATTTTTGTAATGATTTTGGCATTGAACATCAATTTTCATCACCTAGGACTCTACAACAAAATGTAGTAGTAGAAAGAAAGAATAGGTCTATTCAAGAAATGGCTAGGACCATGTTGAATGAAAACTCTTTACCTAAGTATTTTTGGGCCGAAGCCGTCAACACCGCTTGTTAAATCGGGTGTTGATTAGACCTAATCTTAATAAAACTCCATATGAGCTTTGGAAAAATAGAAAACCCAACATTGGTTATTTTAGAGTTTTTGGATGCAAATGTTTTGTTTTGAACAAAAAAGATAATCTTGGTAAATTTGATCCAAAATCTGATGTTGGTATTTTTCTTGGTTATTCAAATTCAAGCAAAGCTTATAGAGTATATAACAAAAGAACTTTAGTTGTGGAGGAATCTATGCATGTTACTTTTGATGAGTCTAACCCCTCGTCTACGGAGAAAGCCATTGTTGATGATAATGCAGAAGAAGAACAACAAGAAGAAGCATCAAATGACAACCAAGAAGACACAACAAATGGAATTCAAGAGGAGCATCATGAAGAACCAAATGTGGAGCAAAATGAAGGTACTTCTCAAACACTCCCCAAGGAGTGGAGGTATGTTTCCGCTCACCATAAGGATGTAATTTTAGGAGATCCCTCACGAGGGATTACTACTAGATCATCTCTTAGGAACATATGTGAGCATGCTGCATTTATTTCTCAAATTGAACCAAAATCTTTTGTGGATGCTGAAAATGATGAATCTTGGATTATGGCAATGCAAGAGGAGTTGAATCAATTTGAGAGAAATAATGTGTGAGAGTTAGTTCCTTATCCGGAACATCAATCCATTATAGGCACTAAATGGGTATTTAGAAATAAAATGGATGAATCCGGTGTGGTTGTAAGAAATAAAGCTAGACTAGTGGCTCAAGGTTACAACCAAGAAGAAGGAATTGATTTTGATGAAACTTTTGCACCTGTAGCAAGGTTAGAATCCATTAGGATGTTGTTAGCATATGCATGTCATAAAGATTTTATTCTATATCAAATGGATGTCAAAAGTGCTTTCTTAAATGGATATATTATGGAGGAAGTTTATGTGAAACAACCCCCTGGTTTTGAAAATGAAAAATTTCCTAATCATGTGTATAAGTTATCCAAGGCCTTATATGGTTTAAAACAAGCTCCTAGAGCATGGTATGATAGGCTTAAAAATTTCTTGTTGGATAACAATTTTTCAATGGGAAAAGCGGACACAACTCTTTTTGTTAAGAATAAGAACCAAGACATACTTATTATTTAAATCTATGTTGATGATATCATTTTTTGTTCTACTAATGAGTTGTTGTGTAAAGAATTTTCATCATGTATGAGTCAAGAGTTTGAGATGAGTATGATGGGAGAGCTGAAGTATTTACTTGGACTTCAAATCAAACAAAACGAGGAAGGCATTTTCATAAACCAAGCCAAGTACGTGGGAGATCTACTCAAAAGGTTTGGCTATGAAAGTGGGACGGCAAAAAGCACCCCTATGAGCACTACCATCAAGCTTGACAAAGATGAAAAAGGTAAAGAAGTGGATATCAAAATATATCGAGGTATGATCGGATCTTTACTTTATTTGACTGCAAGTAGACCCGATATCATGTTTAGTGTATGTTTGTGTGCAAGATTTCAATCATGTCCCAAGGAATCCCATTTGCTTGCTGTTAAAAGAATTTTCCGTTATTGGATTGGAACCATAGATGTTGGCCTTTGGTATCCTAAGGGAACTCATATAGATTTAACGTGTTTTTCGGATGCGGATTTTGCTGGTCATAAAGTGGATAGGAAGAGCACTAGTGGAACTTGTTTTGTTCTAGGACACTCACTTGTTTCATGGTTTAGTAAGAAACAAAATTCTGTTGCTCTTTCGACTACCGAGGCTGAATATATAGCCGCCTTAAGTTGTTGTGCACAGGGACTTTGGATGAAACAAACACTTAGAGATTATGGCATTCATCTTGAACAAATTCCTATTAATTGTGACAATACTAGTGCTATAAATCTTTCAAAGAATCCCATTCAACACTCAAGAACCAAGCATATAGAAATTAGACATCATTTCTTGAGAGACCATGTTCAAAAGGGAGATATTGCATTAGAGTTTATTTCTACGGAAAAACAACTTGCCGATATTTTCACTAAACCTCTTTGCGAAGAACAGTTTTTAAAAATTCGGCACGAACTTGGGATGATGAAATGTTCACATTAATGTCTCTATCCATGTTATTGAGTGTACTGAATTGATTGACTTATAATTGTGAAATAATTGTTATGAATTGCTTGAGGTTGATTGTCAAATGATGAATTTGTCTTGTTATTTCGTGATTGTATGAATATATTGGTTGCAAAAAATATTCATGAATCATGCATTAAAATGGCTCATAATATATTTTTAGATCAATTAAATGATCTGGGGATTTATTAATTGCTGGCCAAATATTAAATCAAATGTGCGAAAATTTAGTTAAAATAAACGGATAACCGTTTTCCATAAACAGTGAACCATTTTTCTCCAGAAACTAGAATTTTGTGTCTGTCTTCTTAACCCTTCACCGTTTGTCATAATCGGTGAACCGTTTGTTGGCAGTAAGTCATCTAATTGTTACCCTTTAACCGTTAAGCTCTTAGGCTTTCACCGTTTCCCAGTATCAAGCCTCTGTTCGTTACCCTCTAACCGTTTATTATAAACAGTTAACCGTTTATTATAAACGGTTAACCGTTTTCGCGTTTTAAAACTGTTCAAAGGCTTTCTCTTCTTCCTCTCTAGTTACCCTCTCACCGTTTTCACCATTCCTGCGCAGCCGAAGCTTTCCTCTTCCTCAAATCTTCATTTTTCTTGCTTCTTGAGCCAAATCAAACCGATTAAATCATTTCCTTCACCCTTTAAAACAATTTCACCGATTCAAAACCTAAAATCAAAGCCAAAATCGAAAAATCCCAAATTGAAACCCTAACTGCCGCGAGTTGGGATTCTTTATTTTTAATCCAATTTTTTCCATCTTTCAACCAAATTGAGCATCACACTCACATTCCCTACTCATTTCTCATCAAAATCACCGATTATTTTCTCTCTCTCTTGCTGTACTCACTCCACCATAATCCTCCATGGCTGAAACCTCTCGGAGAAACGTCCGGCGAAAATCTACACCTCAAGTGCACCCCTTTCAGCCTAGGGAAGTCTCTGAATTTGCTAGAATTCACTTCCCCACTCGTCCTTTGGCGAAACGGTTCGAGGACCGCTTCGATGGGCGAAAGGTACTTGACTCCTCTTGTGTTAACCTTAATGATTTCCGGCACTTAGTTGTATGTGATAGAAGTGTTCGGGATATGCTTATGCCTTGGGAGTCTGCCATTAACTTTGCTGAGAGAGTTTATCCTAACTTAGTGCGAGTATTTTACTCGAACATGAATATTTCCCATAGTAGCGAACATAGGATAGTTACTCAAGTTGGTGGTGTCCTAATTGAATTTGATGATGGGGATCTAGCGGAGTATCTTGGTCTCTCGAGTGAGGGACACGACATATATACCTCTAGGAAAATTCTTTCCTTTGACAATTTTAGTCATACGGATGCAGTCCGTCATATATGTCGCTGTAGAGACCTAACTGATGATATTTGCTTGCTTCCGTTTCGGTCTCAACTCTTACCTCTCCAAGTCCGTATTCTGCATTCTATTCTACAGCACATAGTGACACCTAGGAAGGGTCACACGGATGAGGTCACGAGGTTGGACGTGGGCATATTGGATAGTCTACTCTCAGATCGTCCAATAAACCTCGCGTATATCATTGTGCGACACATGTTGAGTACCCCTGCGGTTAATCACCGCTTGCTTCCATATGGTAGTATCATTACTAGGATACTGCTTCATTTTAGTGTACCTCTCCTAGACACTGGACATATGGAGACTAAACGGATTGGTCCTGAGGCAATGACGAGTATCGGTTTTTCTTGGAGAAATGGGAAGTGGATTAAAACCAGTAACTCCAAAACCCGGGATACCTTGATAGCTCTGGAGGACGATCGGATGCTTAATGATGTCTATCCTCCCGATAAGCTTTTTGACTTTAGATTAGGAGCTCAGCCACCTCCTCCGCGTCGTCGATTTATTCCTCGGCCTCCAGCTGACTCTGACCATGAGGAGCATGCCACGGATGCTGACATTCCGTCTACCTTTGAGCCACCACCTGCACCTGAACCCTCAGCTGTTCCGGAGTCATCAGCTGCGCCTGAGCAGCCTTCTGCTGTTCCCGCGGAGCCCGCTGCCTCTATGCCATCTCCAGCTCCAGCTCAGCCACCCGTTTCAGCCGGTATGCAGCAGCTGATTCTTGATCGGTTGGACACCCTTTCTCGAGATCACTAGCAGCTGCACTCTGATTTTGAGACTTTCCTGCGGTAGAGCATCGATCATCAGCTTGAGATCATCCATGCTCAGCGCATCCTTCTCGGCATCCTTGGTTATGATCCGGGGAGCTCATCTTCTCCTCCACCACCTCATTAGTTTTTGGGTTATGTTTTCGCACATACAATTCATATTTTGATTGTTTGCATTTTGACATATATATTTTTACTGCTATATGCTATCTATGGATTTTGATGACATAGTTTTATATTTGTTCTTGGTATTGGATGACTTGATTGAGATTGATATGAATTATGAATTATCGAATATTGAAGTGTTGCCTTGATTCATGGTGTTGTTGGGTTGGTGATGGAGTTGATTGTTATGACATTTTGGAAGTGTTTTTTCTCTCTTATGTACAGATGGTTTTACTCATTTTTAAGGGGAAACTCTGCCCAATTTTTTGCTTGCCAAAAACTGCACTTGCGTTTCTTTCTTTTCTCTTCTTTCTTTTTGATGATGAAGGGGGAGATAATTTGGGAGCCTTAATGGATTTGAATGGACTTGAAAATGTTTTATAAATGGGAAGATTTTAAATGATGCATTTTTTAAATGAGAAGTCTTTTAACATAACACTTACTTGAGCAAAAATCTTTTTATTGAACATTTCTTACTTTGGCCATACAATAAGGGGGAGCATATATTGAGGGGGAGCCAAATAGAGTTTGTCATCATCAAAAAGGGGGAGATTGTTAACATGAATATGTTAATAATATTGATTTTGATGATAACAAACTTTAAATGATTTTTGATAGAGTTATTTCTTAACAAATGAAAGTCATATAAACTGCTCCATTCATACTTATAAAAGATGGATTTTAAATTGGAAAAAGATTCTTTGCAAAATCTGGTTTAAAATGTGTTTCTGGCAATAAACGGTGAACAGGTTATTTCTAAACGGTGAACAGGTTATTTCTAAACGGTTAACCGATTACGACGAGAGAGCAAAGGTTTTCCTAGGCTCTAACCGTTAGTGAAGAACGGAAAATGGCAAGCTTACTGGAAACTAATGGTGAACCGTTTATTACAAACGGTTAACCGATTAAGACCAGAGTGCAAAAGTTTGCTAAGCTCTAACCGTTAATGAAGAACGGAAAATGGCAAGCTTACTGGAAACTAACGGTGAACCGTTTATTTCAAATGGTTAACCGATAACTTCCAGAGAGTCACTTCACACAATCCTTAGCCGTTTACTTAAACGGATAACCAGTGTTCTTTTTGCAGGTTACTGGAAACTAACGGTGAACCGTTTATTACAAACGGTGAACCGTTTATTACAAACGGTTAACCGATAACATCCAGAGAGTCACTTCATACAAAGCCTTAGCCGTTTACTTGAAACGGATAACGGGTATTCTTTTTGCAGGTCTCTGGATGTTAACGGCGAAAGGGTAACCTTAACGGTAAACCGTTTATTTGAAATCTGACCTCAACGGTAATTTTGACCAGCGCAAACGGTTAACCGTTAACGGATAACGGTGAGCCGTTTTCTGGCCGACAGTCAGTAACGACTAGTTTTTCAGCTCCAAATATAAATAAGCTCATTCAAATTTGAAGTGGACTGATCACAACACAACCATTGAGCTTATACTCGAGTTTGCAATGTTCATAAGAGCCAAAAACATAGTTTCATTTCATCTATTCACACTTTGAGCTTTGATTTGTAATCATAAATATAGTGTGAGAGAAAAACAATTTGTGATCTTTCATTTTGAGGAATTGTGAGTGTTGGGATACACTTGGGTTAAGAGATTGGGGATAATCTCTTGTTGTAAAGGTTATTGACACCTTAAAAGTCAAGTGTAAGCAATTGAAGCCTTGGAGGCTTGCTTAGTGAAATCCTCAAGCCCGAAAAGCTTGGAGGCGTGGACGTAGGCGAGGTTGGCCGAACCACGTAAACATCGTTGTGTTTGATTCTCTCTTCCCTTATCCTTTTAATTTGTGAACGATTTATTTATTATTGTTTAATTTCGTTTTTGAATTTGCATGATAATTTGTTTTTAGTCGAATAATTTATAAAATCCCAATTCACCCCCCCTCTTGGGTTGCCTAGTTAGAATTTCAATAATTAATTCATTTTCTCTTTTTATTTTATAAATGTCACTTCTATCAAAAATAAAATAAAGGAAAATTATCACTGCACCACCTCTATTTTGCTTTATTTTCATCCAATCACTACAAAATTCTAACATGTTCTCTGCACCACCTTTCTTTTTTAATTTGTATCAATTAACCACTTTTACACTAACACAGTTAAATAATTTAAATGAAATGATAATTTTACCCCTAAATAAATTAAAATATTATTTTATCTTATTAAAGCTTTGAAAAATAATTTTTTTTATAATTATAAAATACCCCTAAATTTAATAAAAAATAAATCTCAAATAGAGAAGCTCAACTAATTTTTATTAAAGTTAGATTTTACAAAATTTAATAATTATTTTATTAAAAAATTAAAATTTTGCAAATTTTACTAAAAATACTTGAATTTATTTATTAAAAATTGTAATATTACAAAATTTTTACTAAAATAAATGAATTTATTTATTAAAAATAAATGAATTTATTTATTAAAAATAAATCACAAAATTTTATTAATTTAGGGGATTTTTATTAAAACCCCAAAATTTTGCAGTTATTTTTATAATTATACTTTTTATTAAAATAATTTGTATTAAAAAATAAAAATTCTAATTTTAGGATTTATTTTTATTAAATTTAGGGGTATTTTTTATAATTGTAATTTTTTATTTTTCAAAGTTTTTATAAAATAAAATGGTCTTTTAATTTATTTAGGGGTAAAATTGTCATTTTATTTAAATTATTTAATGGTGTTAGTGCAAAAGTGGCTAATTGATACAAATTAAAAAAAAAAGGTGGTGTAGAGAACATGTTAAAATTGTTTTGGTGGTTAGATGAACATGAGGCAAAATAGAGGTGGTGTAGTGATAATTTTCCTAAAATTAAACCACATGAAGTGAGAAACAGAAATTTCCTAAACAAAATGAAGAACTCTCTTGAATTGATATGACACACTGAAATGCACCTAAATGCAACTAAGCAAGTAATTATCATAAAAGAAAAAATATTAGCACTTCTAATATATAAAAAAAAATTCTAATAACTTCATCTCAACAAATATTCAATATCGGCACTTTCAATAATCTCAAAATATGTCAAATCCCAACATCTACAATATGAAGTTTTTTTTATTAAGAACCATCTTATCCTTACAATCTAGGGTAGAAACCTTGACAATTGTGATGAAATAGAAATGTTTAAGATTGAAAGATAAAGAAACAAAAGTTTCTGAATAATGAAGTTTATTGAATAAGTCTGAATTAATAAAGCTAAGGTTTTGAGCCCTTTGTGTGTTAACTCTAAATATTGTAATTTTGTAAATTGGCAAATTTGAAATATTATTTTATGATAAATTCTTTTAGCCTAAATAAGAAAAGGAAAACAAACAGCATACAAATCTGAATTCTAAAAAAAAGGAAAAAATCCTAGAAACAGAAAAAATAGAAAAATATCTCAAGACTGAAACATGACTAAGAAAGAAGTGGAATTTCTAACTTAACCACAAGATGGAATGACACAAGTAGTTTTGATTTTTCATTCGTCTTATCACAAGCTTTGAATGGTATATTATATGCCGAAAATGGACATCTGGAGCCTAAGGTTATGCCTTCGAGAATGTACCCCACTTGTAATACACATCCATCCTACATCAGACCCCATCACTTGGAAAAGAACTCGTCCTCGAGTTAGGCTCGTACAACTCCTCATCGTCTAGATGTTATTCAAACAGATCAGCCACATTGAACGTGTGAGAGATATTCTAATCGTGAGGCAGCTGGAGCACATAAACCTTATTGTTAATCTTTCGTGCCACTAGAAATAGACTATACTTCGGCTTCTCTAACTTGGCACGAATACCAAGGAAATGACTACACCACAAATGCGCCATCACCAAATCACCTCATGAAACACCTTCTTGAGTCGGTGTTTGCTGCCTTTGACTTATCCTTGGCATTAGGAGCCCCTAAGTGAGCTCAAACCTCAACGTAAATTTGCAGAGCCTTTTTTGCCATATTATCTGTTGCTTTACTTCCTCCAGTTGTGGATGGCATGATAACTAGATAAAAAAATGGCATGGGAAACAAGTATATACAATCTCAAAAAGGTTCTTGCCAGTAGATCTATTGACCATGCTGTTGTAAGCAAACTTGGCCTGAGGCAAGGAAGTTTCCAAGTTATTGCTTATTGTTGAGTGTTAGAAAATGCATATTTTTAAATGAGAAAATCGTCATTTTACATATCAAGTCTTACTAACAACCCTTACTTTTATGTGTTTAAGTTTCTTGTAATTTAATTATGTGTGTTTTATTTTAATTAAGTATTTTATGTATTTTAGGGGCATCATAGTCATTTCACAATAAACGAGAGATCAAATGGCAAAACGGACATCATTTTTGAACTCAGGACGGCCGAAAACCTTAGGAGGAGCATAAAAGGAAAAATGACACTGTTCACATGTACGGTACTATTCACATGTACGGGTACTGTCAACGTTACTGTTCACAGGCACTGTTCACATAGACGGATCGATGACGTGGCATTGACCGATGATGTGGCATTGACTGATGAGGTGTCATGATCCTGTTGGACTAAAATTCTTATGTACTGTTGATGGTGACGTGGCAGCATATTAGTGGATCAAAAACTGCACGTACGGTACATGCAACACATGAGATTATTACTGTGCAAACCGCGTTACTGTTCAAACCTTGTCATTGTTCAAACCGTGGTCAAACCGTGTTACTGTTTACGCGTACTGTTGACTGATGACGTGGCGCAATCCTGAGCGTCCAAACTGTTTTTAATCCGATGGCCATGATTTACTCGATGTATCTATAAAAAGGGGGCCTCCCCCCCTAATTTGGCACCTCTGAATCCATTTTTGGACTCCATTTTCTGTAATTCCTTCTCCATCTTGTATTTTCTACGTATTTTAATAAATTCCCATTTTGCCCCTAGTTCAATCATGGGTGGCTAATTTTCTTTCTAGCTTGGGTTGAAGGTGAAGTCTCAACATGTGTCATGGGCTTTATTTGGTAAATTTATTTTCTCTTCCCCTCTAGTTTTTTGTGGATGTTTTGACTTCTCGTTGACAGATAATAATAATCTTGTCTAGTACCCGCCCTGGTTTCACCGGCTCCCTAGTATAAAGTTATTATTATTTGGCACGATAAGCCCTTAGCACCATATTTATTAGAGCGTGGTTCATGAGGTGTGGATTCCCCCCTCATGATTTAATTAGTATTAATAAGGAATATTTAGCCCATGATGCATGTTGATACGGATCCAGATACCCAAATAAGTCAATTTAATAGATTTACACTTTAATTTCTTCTCGCCATTTCAATTCCAATTTCTAGGATAATTTGAATCACTTCCACCACAAATCCAACCACCTCATACAAAATTAATTCTATATATAATTAAAATCCACCTCTTCGTGGGATCGATACTCGTCACCATTGATCTATACTACAATAGATTCGTGCGCTTGCGAGTTCAATAAAATTTGCACAACAAGTTTTTGGCGCCGTTGCCGGGGAGGTAAGTAATTTTAATTCATAGAATTAATTTTTTTGAATATTTCTATTTAATTGTTTTCTTGTATTTTGTTTAAAAAAAAAGAAAAAAAAGGTGAATCTACATTTAAAGATTAGTATTTCTTTTCTTTTTCTTTTCTTTAAAATTCTGTAATTTAATTTTTCAATTTATTTTTCTTTGTAATTTTTTTTGTTTATCTTATTAATTTATTTTTAGTTAATTTATTTTCACGTAATTTTTTAGTGTGTTTTTATAGTAAGGTTGTAATAGCGCCATAAGGTTAGTATCGTAATTTCTCCCTCTTCTTTATTTCTATTTGTTTTGTTCCCATCTTTATTTTTATTTTATTTGTTTTGCATGCATGGTCGTAGGTCATTATTACCTAATCTTGAACCTATAGACCTTGAACTTGAGAAAATACTTCGCACACACAAACAAATTAAAAATAAAATAGATTTACAAGCACCACAGGAGAGGCCATTTAAGGACTACTTCAGTCCTTTAGCCAATTTGAGCACATCATGCATAAGATACCCAAATGTAGCTGTTAGGAGTTTTGAACTAAAACCTAGTGTGCTAAATTGTCTCTCAACATTCTATGGCTTAGAAAATGAGGACCCATATAATCATTTGAATGATTTTCATGCTATTTGTCAAACATTTAAATATGAGAATTTTTCAAATGATGATGTAAAACTCAGATTATTCCCATTTTCTTTAAAGGATAGAGCTCGTTCATGGTTAAATACTTTGCCTGCTAATAGCATTACATCATGGGAACAAATGGTTACGAAATTTTTAAATAAATATTTCCCAGTGCATAAAACCAATGCTATTCGCAGGGAAATCTCGGAGTTTACCCAGAGAGATGACGAACAGTTTTTCGAAATATGGGAGCGATTCAATGGGCTACTCTTAAAGTGTCCACATCATGGGTACGAGAAATGGCACCAATGCCAATACCTTTTGAGGGATTATTACCGAATGTGCAAGAATGGCTAATGGCAACAAGTGGAGGAGAGCTGATGTCAAAAAGTGCATCAGAGATTTGGAAATTTTTCCAGCGACAAGCAGATAATTCCCAACAACGGAGTCGATCACTCAGGAATACTAGAAGAATTAAGGCAGGAAATGAGATTCACATTGGCGAGTCAAGTTCAGAAATCAAAGAAGTTAAGGAGATGGTTGAAGGTCTCGCTCGACAAATAGCATCGTTATCGACTGCTAAATCAACAGAGCCACATGACCATGACTCATACTCAGATCAAGCCAATGCCATAGGTGTAATGAGAAAACCATCGAATTACAACTCATACTCCAACACATATAACCCTGGATGGAGAGACCACCCCAATTTTTCATGGTCTCAAGGATTCCAACAGAATGGACCAGCAGCTCCACCAATTCCTCAAAATCCTCAAGCCTTTCAGCCCCCATTTAGACCATTCAATCAGAACCAGAACTACTCTCAACCTAGACCATGGGAGTATGCATTCCAAAATTTCAGGAATGTTACTCACTCCACGATTGAGCAATAGAACCGCACTATTGATGGACTACGAAATGAGTTGAGAGCAGGCTTCAACTCGCAAGCCCAATCAGTTTCAAGCCTCGAGAAGATGGTGGCACAACTTGCTTCTTCAGTTCAGACTTTGGCAATGACTGTTGAGAAAGGTAAATTTCCAAGTCAACCAGTGCCTAACCCTAAAGGAGTACATGAAGCAAGTACCAGTTCACCACAACAACATGGAGAGGTCAAAGCCGTCATGACCTTGCGAAAAGGAAAAGAAGTCGACAACAAAGTGGAGATGCCGGTGACAAAAGAAAATCAAATTATACCTATGAATGTTGAGGACTCATCACCGGAGGAGAAAGAAGAAACCAACCCACGAGAATATGTTCCGAAAGCTCCATTTCCTCAGAGGTTAGCTAAAGGAAAGAAGGGAAAATCCACAGGTGAGATTCTCGAAATCTTCAAACAGGTAAGTGTTAACATCCCATTGCTTGATGCTATTAAACAAGTTCCATCTTATGCCAAGTTTTTTAAAGACCTTTGTACTAAAAAGAGAAATATGCATGTTCAAAAGAAGGCATTTTTAACAGAAAACATTAGTTCTATACTCCAACATAAAATTCCTCTAAAATGGAAAGACCCAGGCTCCCTCACTATCTCATGTAGCAAAGGGAACCACACAATTGAGAATGCTTTGTTGGATTTAGGAGCTAGTGTAAATCTTTTGCCTTATTCAGTTTTCGTGAAACTTGGACTTGGAGAATTACACCCAACTCCAGTGGTGTTACAGCTTACAGATCGGTCCACGAAAATACCTCGTGGTATTGTGGAGGACGTGCTTGTCCAGGTAGACAAATTTTATTTTCATGTTGACTTCATTGTAATTGACACTCAACCAATACAAGATTCAAGGATGCACATCCCCATTATTCTAGGCCGACTTTTCTTGGCAACTGCGGATGCTCACATTCAATGCAGGACTGGAAATATGCAGTTGTCCTTCGGCAACATGACTATGGAGCTGAACATCTTCAACATTGCCAAACAACCTCACAATACAGATGATGGAATTGTTGATGTGGATTTAATTGAAGTATTAGTTGATGACACTTTTGTTTCAAACATTAGTGATGATCATTTACAAACATGTTTAACTCACTTTGGTTTGGATTTTGATATTGACAGATCGGTCGATGAGGTCAACGCCCTACTTGACTCAGCACCATCCATGGACACTAATAAATGGAAGCCAAGAGTTGAACAACTAGCACCATCAGAGAAGAAACTCATCCCATCATCAGAATCACCACCGAAACTCGAGCTCAAACCATTGCCCAACACTTTGGAATATGCATTTTTGGGGGAAGAAAGTACTCTACCGGTAATCATCTCAGCATCCCTCAATGACAAACAAAAAGGTAAGTTGTTAGATGTTTTAAAAGAGCACAAAGGAGCATTAGGATGGACAATAGCAGACATCAAAGGTATAAATCCAGTAGACTGCATGCATTACATTCACCTCAATGAAAATGCTAAATCTACTAGGGAAATGCAACGTCGGTTAAATCCTAATATGAAAGAAGTTGTTAGAGCTGAAGTCCTTAAGCTATTAGATGCAGGTATCATTTACCCAATTTCTGATAGTTCATGGGTCAGTCCTGTACAAGTTGTCCCTAAAAAGTCAGTAGTCACAGTAGTTACCAATGCTGATAATGAATTGATACCAACTAGAGTAACTACAGGATGGCGTGTATGCATTGATTATAGAAAGTTGAATTCTGTCACACGTAAAAACCATTTTCCTTTACCATTTATCGATCGAATGCTTGATAGATTAGCAGGCCATGAATTTTATTACTTTCTGGAGGCTACTCAGGATATAATCAGATTCCCATAGCACCAAAAGATCAAGAGAAGACCACTTTCACTTGCCTTTTTGGCACTTTTGCATATAGGAGGATGCCATTTGGATTATGTAATGCACCTGCTACATTTCAACGATGCATGTTAAGCATTTTTTCTGATATGGTTGAACGATTCCTTGAGGTCTTTATGGATGATTTTTCTGTCTTTGGTGACGCGTTTGATCAATGTTTACATCATCTAACACTAGTTCTGTAGAGATGTATCGAGAAGAACTTGGTCTTAAATTGGGAGAAATGTCATTTTATGGTAAAACAAGGTATTGTTCTCGGTCACATCATTTCGAGCAAAGGTATTAACGATGACAAAGCCAAGGTGGATCTCATTTCTAATCTTCCTCCACCCAAAACAGTTAGAGAAGTAAGATCTTTCCTTGGGCATGCTGGTTTTTATAAACGTTTCATTAAAGATTTTAGCAAAGTTTCTAGACCCTTATGCAATCTACTTGCTAAGGATGTACCTTTTATCTTTAATGATTCATGTCTTGTGGCTTTTGAAAAATTAAAGCAATTGTTGACATCATCACCCATCATTCAGCCCTCAAACTGGAGCCTTACCATTTGAGCTAATGTGTGATGCATCTGATTATGCAGTAGGAGCAGTATTAGGGCAAAGAGTTGATCGGATTCCCCATGTTATTTACTATGCTAGTATGACATTGAATGATGCACAGTTGAACTATTCAACTACTGAAAAAGAAATGCTAGAAGTAGTGTTTGCATTGGAAAAATTTCGATCTTATCTCATTGGTTGTAAAATAATTATGTTCACAGATCATGCTGCTCTTAAATATCTTCTCACGAAGAAAGATGCAAAAGCTAGACAAATTCGTTGGGTGTTACTTTTGCAGGAATTTGACTTGGAATTCAAAGATAAGAAAGGCACAGAAAATGTTGTGGCAGACCATCTCTCCCATCTCCATTTTGACACAATTACAGAGCCATTAACATTGAATGAGTCATTTCCAGATGAACAATTAATGAGTGTCGAAGTATTACCTTGGTATGCTGATATCGTTAATTATCTTGTTACAGGTCAACTTCCAGAGCATTGGACCAAGCAAGACAAGGCTAAATTCTTTATAGAAATAAAGAATTTCTTTTGGGATGACCCGTATTTGTTCAAGTATTGTGCAGATCAAATTGTCAGACGATGTGTCCCAGAAAGTGAAATTCACAATATCCTTTCATTCTGCCATGAACAAGCTTGTGGAGGCCATTTCAGTGCTAAGAAAACAGCTACAAAAATTTTACAATGTGGTTTCTATTGGCCAACTATATTTCGAGACGCTTACACTTTCTGTTCTTCATGTGATAAGTGTCAATGAATGGGGAGTATTACACGAAGGAACATGATGCCACTAAATCCAATTTTAATGGTTGAGATTTTTGACGTATGGGGTATCGACTTCATGGGACCCTTTCTCCCTTCTTTTGGCCATCAATTTATATTGGTTTGCTGTTGACTATGTATCGAAATGGGTAGAAGCAATTCCATGTAGAACCAATGATCACAAGGTGGTGATAGGGTTTTTGAAAAGCAACATTGTTTCGCGCTTTGGATTCCCTTGAGCGATAATCAGTGATGGTGGTGCCCACTTTTGTAGCAAAGTATTCAAAGCTCTTTTGAAGAAGTATTCAATCACTCACAAAGTGGCAACCTCATATCATCCGCAAACCAGTGGCCAAGTGGAGATCTCCAATCGAGAAATAAAGCACATATTAGAAAAGATGGTGAGGCCGGACAGAAAAGATTGGTCATTAAGACTTGATGATGCATTATGGGCATATAGAACGGCTTTCAAGACCCTGATTAGGATGTCACCCTACAAGCTAGTGTATGGAAAAGCTTGCCACCTACCTGTAGAACTCGAGCATCGTGCATATTGGGCCATTAAGAAATTCAACTTTGACATGCAACAAGCCAGCTCAGAAAGAAGATTACAACTGGCAAAACTTGAAGAAATTCGCAATGACGCATACAAAAATGCCAAGATTTACAAGCAACGAATGAAAGTCTTCCATGACAAGCAAATTATGAGAAAATCTTTCACTCCAGGTCAGAAAGTGCTTTTATTCAATTCTCGCTTGCACCTATTCCCAGGTAAGTTACGCTCTCGCTGGTCTAGCCCATTTATTGTTCATACTGTTTTTCCACATGGGGCAATTGAAATTAAGGACCCAAAGAACGGTGTCACGTTTAAAGTTAATGGTCAAAGATTAAAGCCATATCTAGAGTACCAACCACATGGAGAAGACACCGAAATAAATTTGAGTGACCCACCATATTTGAATTGATTTTTTTTTTCGGTGGTTTGATTTTTCTTTCTTTCTTTTTATTATTCTTTTGCTAATTGAAATTATTTTTGCATAAGTGTGTTTGTTTTACCATTAAGTTTTCTCTTATCATTGCTAATCATGAGTACCTTACTTAGACCGTTCCTCCTGAACATTCTTAAACCACTTCAACGTGTCAAAACTCATCTCAAAAGGCAGATTCAATTTTGTAAAACAAATCGTATTTGGGCTCTACAATCACCAGAGTTAGTAGCCTATGTTGAGGGTTTAGAACGCCAACTCAGAGATATTGAGAGAAGTGTTTACGTCATCCAGTTGGAGCTTGAGGTAAATTCAATAAGAGGACGATTTTAATTTTCTTTGTGTGTTTTAATTTGTTTTTCTGTTTGTGTGCTTTAGTTTGCTATCCCGGTGAAGTGGCGGATAACGGTACTCCGTGACAATCAAGTCGGTTACTTCAGTTTCCCATAATAACAAATATTATGAGGCGAAGGTATGGACAGAACCGAGATTCTAGCGAAACTTCACAAGCGATTCCCTTCACTCCCTCAGAATGCCCTTCTTACGATCTATAAAGCTCGGTCCAAACGCATGCGATTGCTCATGAGGAATAACATACCTGCTGATATCCGTTGGTTAATCGAGGCGAAAGTACGATTGGCAGGTGAGTTACCTCCAAAATTTATTGCATACATGCCTGGTTGTGGGAAAGGAAATTATGCAAGAAAACGACGAGCTCGAAGAATTTCTGTTGCTTGTCATAAGTGTGCCAGAATGAGTTGCAATAAAAACCCATGTTCTTTAGGAATGGTGTCTGATAACAGGGAAGATAAGATTCAATTCATTAGGGATGGCTTGAATAAGGAGTCATTGGATGATATCCTTCTGTCTCTTGAAACGCATCCCAATGGATATGTGCAAGGAGCGATTCTCCAGTTATGGCCATTATTCCAGAAAGAGCATGCACGATATAGTCTCGGGAATCTGACTATAAACGACCCTGTTTGCCAGTTTATGAGAAAACTGGATGGGAAGCCCATCCTCGACCCATAGAGGGCGTTCAAGCCGTTTCTGGACGTAAAACCAGAGGAAGATGTGAGCCACAGTCGCAACTACCTGTAAATATCCTTTTACTTTACTGTTATTTTATTGTTAGTATTATTGTCTTTAATAATTTTATTACTGTTTGTTTTTTTTCTTTTTACTGTTTGCTTTTTGACTATCGAGCCATGTACTTTACGCGTTATTTGACACTGACATGCCACCTCATACACAGTTGTGATCCATTGTCACCAAGATTCTTAAATATGACTTTTTGTTAAGCACTCAAAAATTATTTTCGAGAAATATTCCAATGGCCGCTACTCCCAATAGACAATTCAAGAACATTTGTGTGCTTTCTGGATTTACCTATGGCAAATATAAAGAGTTCGTTGATGCAGCCATAGATCTTGGTCGAAGCATAGCAGAGAGAAAATTACACTTGGTGTATGGAGGAGGTAACCGAGGGTTATCAAAATTGGTCTCAGAAGCTGCTTTTGTCAGAGGAAGCCAAGTGTTAGGCATCATCCCAAGAGTCCTAAAACCTTTGGGCAGTGTGTCTGACTCACCGACTGGAGAAGAGTTAGTCGTCTCAGGTATGCACGAACGAATAACTGAAATGCTTAATCATGCTGATGCTTTTATTTTCCTTCTAGGAGATCTTGCACCACTAGAGGCACTTATCACACTAGCATCTTGGGCCCATATGCACATTCACCAGAAACTCATCGGTTTGTTAAATGTCAATAATTTTTATGATGGCTTTATCGCATTTCTTAACCATGCAATAAAAAATTATTTCATTCATTCCCATGCGAAAAAGCTTTTTATTTGTGCTCACACTGCTAATGAGCTACTTGATATGTTACAAGTTTATCGACCGGAGCCAGACCCCTAGAGCTTTGTGTTGGAGCGTTCAAATGATGACGGTAACAGTAGCCGCAGTAAGAAGTACAAATTAGACTTAACTCTTCGCCTGTAAATATTTTCTTTTGTGTTGCACCACCCAGGTGATGTCTTCTAAACTCTACTTTTTTCCTTTAAAACATTGAGGACAATGTTTCGTTCTGGTTGGGGGGAGGGAATAGTTGACAATTGTGGAATCTTGGTTAAGTTTTTACTAATTTTTTGTTGTAGAAACTAACTGTTGCTAACTTTTTATGTTGAAGATTGCTGAATATGGAGTGTAGTGACTCTAGAAACGCATCTTCATCGTTTGAAAAAATTTAAAAAAAAAATTCAGATATTTTGTTTTTCTTTATTATGTTTTGATGTTCATTTTTTCTTCTTCTTTTTAATTTCTCCTTTATAAATATACATTTTTAAACAAAAATTTTTTGAGTCGAAGATGGCTGAATATGAAGTGTAGTGACTCTAGAAATGCATCTTCTTAAGTTAAAAAAAAAACAACTTTCGTTTTCT
Source organism: Citrus australasica (assembly GCA_029618585.1). NCBI lineage: Eukaryota > Viridiplantae > Streptophyta > Magnoliopsida > Sapindales > Rutaceae > Citrus > Citrus australasica. The sequence continues at coordinate 68,299 of JARCIV010000017.1, forward strand.
ATCATTTTCTAATTAGTTTTTCTGCATCATTTTCACATTTCTGCATGCATATTTTCCTTTCACGTTTAGAATAGGTTGGGGGGTAGGGTGTTGTTTAAAAAAAACAAAATTTTGTGATTTGTTTTAACATTGGATGACATGATGAATTTCAAATTTTAGTATTTGTATTATCTTTAGTTTGAAGTGATGTTACGATATGTTTGCTACTCTACATGTTGATGTCGGAGACAAATATGAGTTGCTTGAAGGAATGAACATGTCATAATAAATACCAAGTGAGTTTTTGAGCCTATCATTTTTTTTCTTGGAGAGTAATCCTTTTGCCCATTCTTTATACAGCTTAGCAGTTTATTATTGTATACACGATCTCTAGATTTCTTTTGAGTTAACCCTAAAAAAAAGAAATTGAAAAAAAAAAAAGTGTATTGCTACATTTAGAGGCCCATCTAATTAGTAGATATGGAAGATTATTTAGAGCCCTAAAAGATGATGGAAAGGCCATCTTTGATCCGTTTGAGCCTTTCTAGCCATCCCTTTTATCAAATATCCATAGTTAACCCTTTTGTCTTAAAAAAAATAAAAAAAAAATAAAAAAATAAAAAAAAAACCTTTTCTTTGTCAACTTATCATCTTGACCCACTCCGATTTGGAGTATTATCCAATATCTTACAAGATCCATCACCTATTTATGTTTGAGAAAAATGTAAATAAATATTTTGTATAGTGAAGTTATGCCTAGTTCAAAAAAAAATTGTTGTTTCTTAAAAAAAAAAGAAGAAAAAAAAATTGTTGTTTAAAAAAAAAACAATAATAGGTGAAATCCACCTTGCAACTTCCAAAAAAAAAAATCATCTGCATTTTTCTCAAACATACACTTTGTTTTTCCTATTTCCCTTCTTTGTTAGCCATGTCCCTAGCCTACGTTACGTTCTAATAAAAGTCCTTCTTGATTTTAGGGAACTATAGTCTGAAGTAGAAGCTAGTTATATGGGCTAAAAAGATGTAGTGATGCATGAAAAAATAAATAAATAAATTGGGTTGACTAGTATTTTTATTTGACTTGAGATCGTATTATTTCTAAGTTGAGGGCATATTTCTTTCATCTTGGTGAGAGCATGTGATATCATTTCTTGATTATTTTCTCTCAATTACCATTCATTGGAGTGACTATTTTTATTGGGTTTAATTTCTTTGTGAGAGTGTCACTACTTCCAGTGAGATATTAGGGTTTGACATGTCATTCTTGAAGGTAACTACGACAAAGTCTACTAGGCTGATTCATGTGGATGGTTGATGTGGGTGTGATGTTTCTTTAGACTTGAGATAATGCTTATACTTTTATTTGATTGTTATCATTAATCTGATTGAATAAACAAGAGTGTTTAAAAAAAAAATCATTTTTGAATTTTTTTTTCGCTTTATTTGCTAGGGACTAGCAATAAGCTGGTTGGGGGGTGTGTTGAGTGTTAGAAAATGCATATTTATAAAGGAGAAAATCGTCATTTTATATATCAAGTCTTACTAACAACCCTTACTTTTATGTGTTTAAGTTTCTTGTAATTTAATTATGTGTGTTTTATTTTAATTAAGTATTTTATATATTTTAGGGGCATCATAGTCATTTCACAATAAACAAGAGATCAAATGGCAAAACGGACATCATTTTTGAATTCAGGACGGCCGAAAACCTTAGGAGGAGCATAAAAGGAAAAATGGCACTGTTCACATGTACGATATTATTCACATGTACGGGTACTGTCTACGTTACTGTTCACGGCACTGTTCACATAAACGGATCGATGACGTGGCATTGACCGATGATGTGGCATTGACTGATGAGGTGTCATGATCCTGTTGGACTAAAATTCTTATGTACTGTTGATGGTGACGTGGCAGCATATTAGTGGATCAAAAACTGCACGTACGGTACATGCAACACATGAGATTATTACAGTGCAAACCGCGTTACTGTTCAAACTGTGTGCAAACCGTGTCACTGTTCAAAACCGTGGTCAAACCGTGTTACTGTTCACAGCGTATTGTTGACTGTACTGTTGACTGATGACGTGGCGCAATCCTGAGCGTCCAAACTGTTTTTAATCCGATGGCCATGATTTACTCGATGTATCTATAAAAAGGGGGCCTCCCCCCCTAATTTGGCACCTCTGAATCCATTTTTGGACTCCATTTTCTGTAATTCCTTCTCCATCTTGTATTTTCTACGTATTTTAATAAATTCCCATTTTTCCCCTAGTTCAATCATGAGTGGCTAATTTTCTTTCTAGCTTGGGTTGAAGGTGAAGTCTCAACATGTGTCATGGGCTTTATTTGGTAAATTTATTTTCTCTTCCCCTCTAGTTTTTGTGGATGTTTTGACTTCTCGTTGACAGATAATAATAATCTTGTCTAGTACCCCGCCCTGGTTTCACCGGCTCCCTAGTATAAGGTTATTATTATTTGGCACGATAAGCCCTTAGCACCATATTTATTAGAGTGTGGTTCATGAGGTGTGGATTCCCCCCTCATGATTTAATTGGTATTAATAAGGAATATTTAGCCTATGATGCATGTTGATACGGATCCAGATACCCAAGTACGTCAATTTAATAGATTTACACTTTAATTTCTTCTCGCCATTTCAATTCCAATTTCTAGGATAATTTGAATCACTTCCACCACAAATCCATCCACCTCATACAAAATTAATTCTATATATAATTAAAATTCACCTCCTCGTGGGATCGACACTCGTCACCATTGATCTATACTACAATAGATTCGTGCGCTTGCGAGTTCAATAAAATTTGTACAACACTTATCACTACAACAACTCAACATGTTGCCCAAATAGCAATTGACTACCTCCATTCGACTATCTGTTTGCGGATGAAAAGCACTGCTAAACTTCAATTGCGTAACAAACTTATCCCAGAGATGGTGTGAAAATTTACTGATAAATTTTACGCGCCTATTAGAAGTAATGGTCTTTGGAACACCATGTAAATGCGGTACCTCTTAAAAGAACAAATGCACAACTAAGGTAGCATCTTTAGTCTTTTGACATGCAATGAAATGTTCCATCTTCTAAAACCTATCAATAGCGACCAATAAAAAATCACACCCAATCCTTGTGCGAGGCAACCCCAACACCAAATCTATGGACATATCCAACCAAAAATTCTTCAAAATAGGTAATAACATGTATAAACCTATATTATGTACACGCCCCTCACCTTATCAAATTTGACACCTCTGAACAATCTCGAACACATCTTTATTCAACTATGGCCAACAATATTGCTCTTCCACAAGCGTTTTGTCTTATCTCGGCCAATATGAACACCTAACCCTCCTCCATGCAATAATAATGTGCTTCTTTAAAGAACTTCGTGCCATGCACAACTAATTGGCCTTGAATAGATACCCATATTAAATGAGAAAATCCTTTGCATTCTGATGGTTGAAACAATGATCCCAAATTTGCACAAAGTCTTTATCTTTCACATATAAATCTTTCAGGCATTCAAAATCAGCAACTTCATTAACCAGAATTACCAGTGAAGTCGCTCGCCTAATGAGTGCATTAGCCACTTTATTTTGCTGCCTAGATTTATGCTTCACAATAAAAGTGAACTTCTACATATAGTTTACCCATCTCGCATGCATTTTGCTTGGATTTTACTGGTTGTTGAAGTACTTTAAGGCTTAGTGATCACTGCCAAGCATGAATGCCTTTTGGATCAAGTAATGCTCTTATGACTTCAATGGCCGAAGGATCGATAAAACTCTTGATCATAAGTAGACCACTTCTGTCGTGCTCCATTCAATTTCTCACTCATATACTCAATTGGTCACCCCCCTTGGGAAAAAATAACCCTAATACCTTTATCAGAAGCATCACACTGAACTTCAAACAACTTATCAAATTTTGGCAAGGCTAACACAAGAGTGGTAGACAACTTCTCCTTTGGTAAAGCAAAACTCGTCTCTTTTTTTTCTCTTTACCTAAACTTTCATTTCTTCAAGCATTTAGTAATAAGTGCGGCTATAGTGCTAAAATCATGAATGAACCTTCTATAAAACATTACTAGCCCATGAAAACTACGAACCTTACCTACTATCTTAGTCATAGGTAATTTTTTAATTGCTTGCGTCTTTGACTTAATAGCTCAAATCCCCTTTCTACTAACTATAAAACCCAAGAATTCCACAATACTCTATAAAAAGCTACATTTCTTTAGATCAATATAAAGTTTATTTCTTTGTAACACCTTTATAACGATTCTCAAATGCTATAATTGTGTCACCACATCGATGGAATAAACCAAAATATCGTCAAAACATACCGGAATAAATTTGCAGGCGAAAGACTTAAGAACATTATTTATTAAGTGCATAAAAGTGCTTAGTGCATTAGACAGCCTAAATGGATTACGAACCACTCATACAACCTTCTTTTATCCTGAATGTTGCCTTCCACTCATCACCAAGCTCAATTATGATATAATGATATCTACTATCCAGGTCTATCTTCGAGAAAACCCAAGCATAATTCAATTGGTCTAACTAATCTCGAAAGGTTGGAATGGGAAATCGATACTTTCCCATAATTTGCTTAATTTTCCTACTGTCACACACATATGCCAACTCCCATATTTCTTTGACACTAAGAAAGTTGGGATAATTTATGGACTTATACTCTCACGAATAAACCCCTAAACCCCTTCCGCAGCAACTCATCAACCTATCATTATAAGATCGCATGCTCATAAGGGCTCATGCAATAGGGGGCAAGTTAGGAAAACTTGCGCTAGGAACTAAGTCTATATGATGTTGCATCTCTGCTGTTGTAATATCAGTTAATTCAACTAACAATGGCTACACTTATTCAGAAATAATTTTCATCTCGAATTCATCTTTTTTTTGGTAGCTTTTTGTAATCATCCTAATCTTTCTTTAAATATCCCTTCATAATATTTAGAAAGATCTTTCCTTCTACCAATATCAGACTTCTAAGGTTTGCCTAATCACAGATGACACGTATCCATATCCACTACATCGCATGCCTTATCATTCTTATAAATCTTCCTGATGGAGAAGGGAACACGACACACCTCTATTACCTGTGTTTTTGTCCCTTTCTTTATCCACCCTATTCTGTAAAGTGCTAGATGTTGAGTCCTATCACCTCAACTAGTTCCTTTAAAACTATGTTCTCATTGATGTCATAGTCAATTAACTCGTTGCACACCTCATCACTAATGGTGACACCTGTTCTGAAAATCTTGTTTTGCTAATTGTTCCTCTTTAAATTTTGATGCTAATTTTTGCACAATACAATTCAGCATCTCACCTTCATCTACCACCAACTCCAAAACTTTTTCATCATCCCCATCTTTAACAACATCTGCACCTATCTCATTGACTTCAACCTCTACTAAATTTAATTTTTTTGGAAGATAGTCACTCGGTCGAAGGCCTAACTCTCTACACTTCAAAATACTTGTTTAGCATAGGCTCTGCCTATGGGTTGTTCTACTACTGTCTAGGTGGTTGCTGCTATCCGGGTGGCTACTGCCTTAGCTGCTACTATGGTGGTTATTGCATCTGACTACTTCCAGCCTATATGTTCTGCTTGTTCTCAACCTTAAGACCAATTGGTGTATTTTACACACCAATGAGTTATCGTAGTTGAGTTCTAAAAATAACTCACTGCCTCATTTCTTCTAATTTTTTAGCCCTAGCGACTATCAAGCCTAAGTACCAAATCATATCCACTATCTCATCTTGCATCTCTTGTTTCAATCCGCTAATATATTTCATAATTGTCCGAAATTCAAGTTCATCCGTATTATTTCTTTTATGAAGATTATAAAATTCGTTTGTGTATTCATCCACACTATGTTTCCATGTCTAGGATTTTAATATTTGAAATACAAGTGCTGTTGGTAATCTACTGGCAGGAAACACTCTTTCGTCATATCCACTATCTCATCTTGTATCTCTTGTTTCAATCCGCTAATATATTTCATAATTGTCCAAAATTCAAGTTCATCCGTATTATTTCTTTTATGAAGATTATAAAATTTGTTTGTGTATTCATCCACACTATGTTTCCATGTCTAGGATTTCAATATTTAAAATACAAGTGCTGTTGGTAATCTACTGGCAGGAAACACTCTTTTGCCATCCGTTGTATTCTAGGCCATGACTTAATAAATGATTTAATCGTAACTCACTTTCAGTTTTGTATGTGTTGCCGCTATACTAAAGTTGTGCCCTTTAATTTAAATGCCACAAACTTAACCCACTTTTGAGGGGGAATCTCTATATAATCAAAGAAACTATCGACCATTGATATTTGTTGGTTATTTTTTAACTCAATTGCTATTGATGTCAATGTGCAAGTGAACACAATAAGTAATAAAGTGATGAATATTCGAGATCGTCTCCACAGGGAATGATGTTACTAGAAAGGCTACAGCAATCACGATAGTGCAAACTTCATTTGTTCCAAAAAGATTCTAATTCAAAGTGAATTACTACCGAAATAGACAATAAAAAAAAAATCAATGCAGTAATAAAAAAATTAAATAAATTGCGTAAAAAGATTTCAATGGGAATGAGGTAGCTAAGTGATCAAACTCTCTTCATGAACTGACTGTTTTGTCTAAATTAACACCAGTTGCTACATCAATTCTTACAAAACTGGGCATAATTATTTTGCATCCTCAACTGTCGCTTATCAGATTTCTCATACCTTTAAGCACCCTAACAATGACCAGTTGTTAACCCACCTACAGTATGGCATTATGAGCATACACTCTCTCTACCCTACAAGGTGAATTCCTATATCTAGTTCTTCACATATTTTAACTCAAATATAGCCCTTTTGGGACTCAAGTAATCTTAGTCCAGGAAACTTAAATTAAGATCAAGTATTACTCTAATAATTTCTACTAAGACAATCCCTTTTGCGGCCCTATCTTAACTTGAACCATTAAATGGGTGGTCAACCGAAATAATGATTGTAATAATAGCTATTAGAGTAAAGTGCTATAGCAATCTTGCAGCAACTCATAAGAACAGTTAAAAACCCATTTAGATTGTTTGTCACTTAAATACAATCAAATTTAGTTCATACTTTGAAAAAGAAAAACAAACAACAAAATATCATCCATGAAATATATCGGTTCAATCAAAGAGTAAGTAAAGGAACAAGTAAAGAACGATGAAAATTGAATCCACAATAGCTCTGCTGGTTTATCTTCACTGGTGCAGACTTGCTTTCCCGTCAATTCTGATTTTGTTCTCTTTTTCCCTTCGATTTCTCAAATGTTAATTCGCCGCCCATTTTTCATATAATGCGTGCTCTTTTTATATCTGAAAACTAGGGTAAACCGAAGCCTAGGGCATGTATAAGTTAGACTAGGAAACTGCAGATATCGATTCTGCATATATCCCGCGTTAAATTTTCTTTGTCATTGTTCCAGAATTACTACAGCAATAGCTGCTCTAGCAACGGCTACAACACTACATTGTTCCAGATTTTATTTCAATTCTTATGTAGCCATGTTCTTCCTCATTTTTACGAGCCTGGTTCAACAACATCCCTTTCGTGAAAGATAAGCTTCTGGACATCTACAATTAAGCACACAATTTGGGCACAAATTACCCTAAATCAAGCAAATTTTATTAAGACTAAATCAAAATGAATGTTTATGCAAAATATAACAAAAATACAATGAAAACACCTCATTTACTCTCTAAGTATTATTGATTTAAGTCTAAAAGTGCCATGATAACTCTAATTTCATAGAGTTATCACACCCCTAAACTTAAACCATTACTTGTCCTCAAGTAATGACAACAACACTCACTCTTCAATTACACAATCATGCAACAAATAACTTAGCTCTATCATAAAATTTTTAAGGATTCTTCCACCCTCATATCACACTCTTAATCATACAAAATTGCCATAGCAGTTTAAGTTTTAGACTTAGGCCTCATTCGGTCCAGAGTGTGTGTGTGCCACTTTGATCAAGTTCCAGAGGTGCTACAACATTACAACGACATTGCATATAATTCAGAGGGAGAACACAAATATATTCACATATAGGGGAGCAGAAATCACACAATCTCAAACTGTGCTATAACAAAAACAAAAAAAATGTGTTTTTTTTAGAACATACGAACACTTAACCCTCTTTACTGTAACATTTACTTTTCATGTGAATGTCGATCACTTGTAATGATGACACCCAATTACTCAATCAATGCACATATCAGAGTTGTTGTAGCAATATTCATAGCATAGTCTTATCTAAAGATATCTTTTAACTCAAGGCTAAACATGGGGCTCATTAACAAACCTGACTACTCAATATCTTAGACAGAGGACTTTTTGTTTTTTTAGAATACCATAGATGCTACAGTAATGCTCATAACTCTTGTTGCCTTTGGACTCAAATCTGCATATGGGGTACATACTCAGCCCTGATTACTCAACAACTTGAGCCATTGGAGCCAAATTTATTTCATAATGAGTACAGTTCAACAAAAATTTTCCCCTAACTTGAGATATTCTACTCCTTTTAGTTTTCTTGGCTTTGCTACAACATTCTCATAAAACTCAATAAAAGTCTAAGTGTGAGGACAGAATTTCAACCTCCATCTATAGCTATCTCTACTTGGCATTCTCATAAACACTCAATTTATCTTCATTAGGTCTTCAAATCCATACACAAATATTAGATGACAGAGCTCTCACAACACACAACACATACATAACACATGCGAACAGAAACACAACCCCCAAACTTGAGAGGTGTTGTGTCCTCACAAACACACAAGAGAAAACCATATAAACTAGACATGTTTACAATAAAAAAGACATGCAGAATGAATCAGAAATTTAAAATTAGATGCAAGAAAAGTTTTTCAAAAGGAAAGAAAAAATTTAAAGAAACTAGCAGGTAGGGGGTACTCCCCTGTTGCTGAGGTATTGCTGCAATAAGGTGCAGTGACTTCAGCGCTTTTTGGATGCGCTCCGCAGCCGTTCCTTAAGGGATTCTTGTGGTGAAGCAGCTGGCAACATCTTTTTCTTTTTGTTTAATGGGCTAGTGGGAGGAGTTGCAGTTGGTGTAGCCTGCCTGGATGAAACATATCTGGTCTTTTTTGGTTCTGGTGTATCTGCTGTAGCAACGACTCTAGAAGTGCCCCTTTTCCTTTTGCTGGGTCCTTTAGGACTAGCACGAATAGGTTTGCTGGGAGTTTGCTGTGAAGGAGCTGGAGTTGGGGGTTCGGCTGCATATCCCTCAGCTATGATTGCGGTAATTATATCAAGCAACTGTTTTGTCTCTGTGGGTGTACGAGTAACTCTGGGTGTTGCAGCTTCCAGCTCTGCATCAATTTGCTCGACTTCATCATCAGAGGCAGGAGGGGTGATTACTTTCTCTTTGCCCTTTCTAGAAAGGACTGGAATATGAGGTTCTTCTGCTGGTTTATCGTCCTCTTCTTTTATGATGTGCTTTTTTCTGGATTTGGAGGAGGTCTTAGCTGGGGGTTCCTCGAGTTCTTTCTTATGCTCTTCTTCTTCCTCTGTCAGAGAACTGTCAGTTGCAGACTTGACACCCTCTTCTTTTGGTTTGTCAGATTGGTCATCAACATCTGTTTCAGCCTCTGTTTGCAGTTTTGCTGCAGCTTCTTCCTCTGGTTCATTTGTGTTAATAGCTTCTTCACTAACTTCTGCTGGAGCTTCTGTAGTATTGGTATCAAAATTGTGTTGCTGGAGCAATAAATCAGGGAAATTTTGGTGGGTACTTTTCATATATATAGCAAATTGGTGTAGGTGATTTTCCAAGTGCTGTAAATAGCTCCAAAATCGATTGTTTTTCTTCTACTAAGCTTCAGCACATTGAGTGATGCTGGTGCTCAGTGCTTGGATTCTCTGTTCTAACCTAATAACTCTTCTTGCCCCTGTTACAACAGCTGGTTCAGATGGGGCTCCAACAACTTCACCAGCAATTCTTTCGATAGTACGTACAGTGAGGGCACCATCATTCTTGACATGCTCATCTTTTGCATCAAGGCGAACTCCCGATACCACACAGATGCTGGTGATGAGTGAAGGAAATAACAAGGCCGCTGCTTTGTGGTTTTTCATGGTACAATCCCGAATTTCTTTTTCTGTAATGCTTCCCACATATATGGGTAACCCTCTAATAATAACATACAACAGTACTAGCCTTTCTTGTGGAACAGTAGTGTTATGGGTGGTTGGCATAAGTCTGGATTTTAGAAATTTCACCCACACCTTAGCAATGGGTGTCAAATCTATTCTATTAACCACACGCCCTTCTTCATTAGCCTAATATGCCCAATTTACGGTAAGTGTTGTAAAAATTTTGTTCCATCTTTGTGGGGTTAATTTGTCAAGTAATTTGGCATACTCGCAATTAACTTCAGAAAGTAAATTATAGAAAGCATTCATAACTCGAGAATCTAATGGAACAAGCGAGTTTCTTACTCAAATATTATGTTGACCAGGGCTTACCAAATTGGCATAAAATTCTTTCACTAATGGCAACACAGGGTCTCGAGGGTGGTTACAAAACTCCAGCCACCCGCGCTTTGCTGCAGCATTGTATAATGATTGCACAATTCCTGAGGGTTGAGGTGGGAGCTGAAACACTTTTTTTTTCCAGAATCTTGTGTGGTTCAATAAATTCTTCATACTTTTCTTCCGCATGGTAACTTTGGAATCGTGAGGGATCTTTTAGTCGGCTGGCTGTCCTTTTGTACCTTGGCATTGCAATAGCAGTAAGATTTCGATAGTAATATGCCCAAGAGTGAAATGAGAAGAAAAGGTTATTAAGTACTAGAGTCGTAACTGCGAAGGGGAAAGAAAATAGTGTTAGAGGTCAATATGAACAGTGACGCCCTTATATAGGTAGAATTAAATGAAAACAAATCCGGTAAAAGAGATAAATTAGTGAGAATTTTTTAAATTTATTAAGCATATCCTATAAAAATAGACAAGAGAAATTAATGCATTAATGTAAGAGATATTCTTCCTCAATTTCTATCCAAATCCACCCAACCATCTGTCACATATTATCTACAATGGTAAATTGGGAGGCTCCGTGATTAAGTTACTGTAACAGTAATATTGGTTGCTGCAACACCCAATTGTGTGCTCTAGCAACGGTTGCACACTCTCCTCAAATAGCTGCTGACACGTGGCTTGCCTCTGTAATATGTTAACATTACAACCCCAATTGTTAGTATTGAATCCAACTTCAATAAGTGCGTGATTGGACAATTTTTTGTAGAAAAAAAAAAAGAGATAAAAGTTAAACCATCTTGAATAAAGATAATAATAAATAAAAAAATTCTATGACAAAACCATGGAGGATCCATCTCATTCGAAATGACTGCCTCAGCAATGGGTTACCTCCCATCGAGCGATTGATTTAAGGTCCTTAAGCCTGACCTTACTTGAGTGCTCATAATGCCGGTTCTCTAAGAAGTAAGATCTCCTTTGAACAATCTGTAGCTAAATAAAGATAATAATAAATAAAAAACCATGGAGGGTCCATCTCATTCGAAATGACTGCCTCATCAATAGGTTGCCTCCCATCGAACGCTTGATTTAAGGTCCTTCAGTCATACCTTACTTGAGTGCTCATAATGCTGGTACTCTAAGGAGTAAGACCTCCTTTGAACAATCTGTAACTGAATGCATGTAATGCTTAACTCTGTGCCCATTAACTTTGAATTCCTGGCCTGTATTTTCGTCTAGGAGATCAACAGTCCCATAAGGGTAGATTCTGAGCAGCTTGAAAGGTCCAGACCATCTAGATTGCCACTTTCCTGGGAATAGTCTTAACATTATGGAGCAAAACTTATTGACCAGGGATTAATTTCCTGTGTTGAATGTGTTTGTGATGCCAGTGTTTTGTTCTCTCTTTATAGATTCTTGCATTTGCATATGAGAATAGCCACAATTCATCAAGCTCACATAGTTGAAGTTTCATTTGCTCTTCTGCAGCATGTATAACCCAATTTAATTGCTTTAGTGCCCAATATGCTTTGTGCTCTAGCTTGAGCGGCAAATGGCAAGCTTTCCCATACACAATTTTGTAGGAAGACATGCCTAGTGGTGAGACATGCCTAGTGGTGTCTTGTATGCTGTTCTATAACCCCATAGGGAGTCATGTAAGCGCAAGGACCAATCCTTTCTTGATGGGTTCACCACTTTTTCAAGGATCTTTTTAATCTCCCTATTAGACACTTCTGCCTGGCCATTGGATTGTGGGTGATATGTTGTTGTTATTTTATGCTTGATTCCATATTTTACCATAGCTGCAACAAATACTTTGTTGCAGAAATGAGTACCATCATCACTAATAATTGCTCGTGGAGTGCCAAACCTGGAAAAAATGCTTTTCTGAAGGAAATTCACTACTGCTCTAGTATCATTGATAGGTAATGCTGCAGCTTCTACCCAATTGGACACATAATCCACAACAATCATGATATATAAGTTCCCAAAGGATGGTGGAAAATGACCCATGAAGTCTATTCCCCATATATCGAAAATCTCAACTTCCAGAATGTTCGTCAATTGCATTTCATGTCTTTGAGTTATGTTTCCTGTCCTTTAACACTTATCACAACATTTAGCAAACTTATAAGCATCTTTAAAAATAAAAGGCCAGTAATAACCTTATTATAGAACTTTAGCCGTTGTTCTGTGACCACAAAAATGTCCTCCATATGCTGCAACATGGAAAGATTCCAGTATATGAGGAATTTCTTCCTCTGAAGCACATCTTTGTATTACTTGATCTGAGCATAGCTTATACAAATATGGGTCATCCTACTGGTAGCTTCTAACATTATGAAGAAATTTCTTTTTCTGCTGAAACTTTAACTCAGATGGTAGCAATCCACTTACTAAGTAGCAAAATCTGCATGCCATGGAGATTCTGATTGCTGCAGCATCTGTGCCTATTGTATTATTAACAGTTGTTCATCAGGAAAGGTTTCAGTGATGTCTTTTTTTGTCAATGTGCTTGCGTCTGTTTCTAGCTTAGACAGATGTTTTGCTACTTGATTTTCAGTCCCCTTTCTATCTTTAATTTCCAAATCAAACTCCCGAAGCAATAAAATCCATCGTATTAATCTCGGTTTAACATCATTCTTTGAGATTAGGTGCTTGATGGCTGCATGATCTGTGTACACTGTCACTTTAGTACCCACCAAGTAAGCTCTAAACTTGACGAAAGCAAATACTACTGCTAGCAACTATTTCTCTATAGTGGTGTAATTAATCTGAGCTTAAGTAAGAGTTTTACTGGCATAGTATATAGAGTGGAAAACTTTATTCTTCCTCTGCCCTAACACTGCCCCAACAGAATGGTCACTGGCATCACACATCATCTCAAATGGTAGAGTCCAATCTAGTGCTATAACCACTGGTGAAGTGATCAAAGCTTTCTTCAATTCTCTAAAGGCTTGAAGACAATCTTTATCAAAATGAAAAGGCCTGTCATGTTCTAACAATGAGCATAATGGTTTAGCTACTTTGGAAAAGTATTTTATGAATCTTCTGTAAAATCCAGCATGACCCAAAAAACTTCTAATCCCTTTGATTGAAGTGGGAGGTGGCAGTTTATCTATCACTTCTATCTTCGCTTTATCTACCTCAATGCCACTCTTGGACACCTTATGACCCAACACTATGCCTTCTTGCACCATGACGTGGCATTTTTCCCAATTGAGTACTAAGTTAGTCATCTCACATCTTTTAAGAATTTCTTTCAAGTTGTGTAAACAATTAGTATATGTCTTTCCAAAGGCTGAGAAATCATCCATGAAGACTTTTAATGTTTGCTCCACTATATCCGAAAAAATAGACATCATACATCTCTGAAAAGTTGCTGGCGCATTGTACAAACCAAAGGGCATCATTCTGAAGGCAAAAGTTCCATAAGGACAGGTAAATATAGTCTTTTCCTGATCCTCTGGGTCTATAAGGATTTGGTTGTAACCTGAATACCCATCTAGGAAACAATAATATTGTTTTCCAGCAAGTCTGTCCAACATTTGATCTATAAATGGAAGTGGAAAGTGATCCTTCCGTGTGGCTTTATTGAGCTTCCTGTAATCCATACATACCCTCCATCCAGTCACTGTTCTTGTAGGAATAAGTTCATTCTTTTCATTTTCTATTACTGTTATTCCTCTATTCTTTGGAACACATTGAACTGGGCTTACCTATGAACTGTCTGATATCGAGTGTATGATCCCAGCATCCTGCCATTTGATGATTTCTTTTCTCACAACTTCTTTCATAATGGGATTTAACCTTCTCTGTTGCTCTACTGAACTGCTGCAGCAGTCCTCTAACAGAATTTTATGCATGCATATAGATAGACTGATCCCTTAATGTCTGCCATAGTCCATCCAATTGCTTTTCTGTATTTCCTAAGCACATCTACCAGGCTTCTTTCTTGATCTACATCCAAAGTAGATGAAATGATTACAGGAAGTGTATTGTTCTGACCAATATAAGCATATTTCAAATGTAAAGGTACCAATTTTAGTTCAAAAGTAGGAGGTAATTCAATAGATGGTAAAGTTGCCTTTACTTCCCTGTTTGAAAGATTTAGAGGTTCAATAAATCTGCTATGTCTATTAGATTGCCTTTCTCCTATCCAATCTATCTGATTTACTGCAACATCTTCTTCTTCAAAGCGTTTAAAGGTTGCAACTTCGTTAACCACGTTACTGCAGCATCTATTTATTCTGTCTGCTACAGCAAAATCCACAACACTTAGGAAATTACAATCTTCGACCTCATCAGGGTTGTTCATGGCTTCTAATACATTGAAGGTGGCTTATTGGTCATTTACCCTCATTGTGAGCTCTCCTTTCTGCACATCTATCAGAGTCTTTTCGGTTGCTAGGAAAGGTCTCCCAAGTATAATTGGTACCTCTTTATCAGTCTCAAAGTCTAGTACAATGCAATCCACTGGAAAGATGAATTTGTCAACCTTCACCAATACATCCTCAATCTTTCCTTCAGGTATGCATGGGATTTGTCAGCTAATTGCAGAGTTACTATTGTTGGCCTGCACTCTCCTACTCCCAATTGCTGAAATATAGATAATGGCATCAGATTAATGCTGGCTCCCAAGTCACAGAGTGCTCTACCGTTGTACCTAGTTATAATGGAACATGGTATTGTGAAGCTTCCTGGATTCTTCAATTTTTTATGGATCTTACTTTGAAGCATGTGACTGCATTCCTATGTTAAAACAACAGTTTCAAATTCTCCCAACCTTCTTTTTCTTGCCAAGATATCTTTTAGAAATTTCACATAATTAGGCATTTGCTCCAATGCTTCCACGAAAGGTATGTTGATGTGTAACTGCTTCAACACTTCCAAAAATTTGCTAAACTGTTTGTCTTGTTTTTGTTTCTGGAATCTCTGTAGGAGATGGGGTGGATGCCTAAATTGCTGGGCAGCTTCAAGAGGTACCAATCTCTGATCATTTGATTTATTGTAAGTTGTCACCACTGGTATTGCAACTTATTCTTCAACATTTATGGGTTGATCCCCTTCCATAGTTATTGTAGCTTGACCACTAGCTCTAGTATTTTGATGGCTGGGTTCTTGTAACATGCTCTCATCTTAAGGTGATTCTTATGAGGAGTTAAGTTCCAACCTTTTTTTAGTCACATGAACAGGGATATCAATATTCTTTTCAGATCTTAAGTTGATTACTTTACAATGTTCTTTTCCCTCTCTTCTTGGATCTTCTGTATTGCTGGGTAAACTTCCCTGAGATTTGCTACTCATTGCTGTAGCAAGCTGTCCAATTTGGTTTTTCAGGTTTCTTAGAGATACAGCTTAACTTTGCACAATTGCTTCATTCTTTGCAATGGATTCCTTAATTAGTGTTTCCAATGAAGTAAGTGGATCATGGCTAGTGTATTTTTGCCCTTGATTCTGTTGATGAAAACCAGGTGGTTGAGTATTTCTGTTCTATCCACTCAGTGCTGGAGCATTTTGATTTTGATTGCTCCATGAGAAATTTGGGTGTTGCTTCCATCCAGAGTTGTAAGTATTTGAGTATGGGTTATTTTGAGGCTGTCGGTTGAAATTGCCCACATAGTTTACTGATGCTGGATTTCCTGGACATTTTTCAGATACATGTTCCTCACCACAATACACGCAAGACAGTTCAGTAACTTGCTTTACTGCTGCAGGAGTAGAAGTCATGGCTTTTACCATGTTAGTCAATGAAGTTAATTGTGTTGATAATGTTGTAATTGCATCTATATTATGTACCCTCGTTGCTCCTCTCACTGCCGTCTGTCTAGTTGATGGCCATTGATAATTATTGTTGGCAATTCTCTCTAAAATTTCATAAGCTTCAGTGTAAGTTTAGATGAGCAAAGCTCCATTTGCTGAAGTATCAACCATCAATCTCGTACTTGGATTCAACCCATTGTAAAAGGTTTATAGCTGTATACAACAGGGAATGCCATGATGAGGACACCTTCTGAGCAACTCTTTAAATCTCTCCCAAGCCTCATACAAACTCTCATCTTCAAGTTGGTGAAAGGAAGTGGTCTCATTCCGCAATTTTGCATTCTTGGTTGGTAGAAAATATTTCATTAAGAATTTGTCAGCCAAGTCATTTCATTTAGTGATGGAATCAGAGGGTAATGAATTCAACCATGCTCTAGCTCGATCTCTTAAGGAGTAAGGAAAAAGCCTTAGTCTTAAAGCATCCTGTGTTGCTCCGGCAATTTTAAAAGCATCTCTCACTTCCAAAAACAACTTAAGATGGAGATGAGGATCTTCAGGTGGCAGTCCATTAAATTGGCCCACTGTTTGCAGCATTTGAAACATCACTGGTTTAAGTTCAACATAAGCGGCTTCCACTTCAGGTCTGACTATTCTAGGATGTACAACTTGAGGAGTTAACACAAAATAATCTCTGATAGCCCTGTCTCTGTCATCTGCCATGTAAATGATATTGTTGTTGCCTGGTTGTCTCTGATTAACATGCTCATTTTGCCCCTCTTGAACATTGATAGGTTGTAGTGGCCCATGAGGATCCAAGTTTCCCATATCCTGCAGATTATCCATTTCTGAAACAGTTTTTGAATTTCTTTGCTCTCTTCACAATCTCCTTACAGTCCTTTCAATCTCAGGATCAATTTGAAATTCCACAGATCTGTCTTTGCGCATGGAAGTGTTGATCTGTAAATAAATAGAACGAATTAGATCAAGTTGGCACTGTCAAGATTGACTTTACACTTCGAAAATAAACAATCAATCCCCGACAATGGTGCCAAAAACTTGTAAGTTATTTTTTAACTCAATTAGTATTGATGTCAATGTGCAAGTGAACACAACAAATAATAAAATGATGAATATTCGAGATCGTCTCCACAATGATTGATGTTACTAGAAAGGCTACAACAATCACGATAGTGCAAACTTCCTTTGTTCCAAAAAGATTCTAATTAAAAGTGAATTACTACCGAAATAGACAATAAAAGAAAAATAAAACAAATCAATACAGTAATTAAATAAATTAAATAAATTGCGTAAAAATATTTCAATGGGAATGAGGTAGCTAAGTGATCAAACTCTCTTCACGGACTGACTGTTTTGTCTAAATTAATACCAGTAGCCACAACAATTCCTACAGCACTGGGCATAATTATTTTGCATCCTCCGCTGTCGCTTATCAGATTTCTCATACCCTTAAGCACCCTAACAATGACCAGTTGTTAAGCCACCTACGGTATGACATTATGAGCATACACTCTCTCTACCCTACAAGGTGAATTCCTATGTCTAGTTCTTCACAAATCTTAACTCAAATATTGCCCTTTTGGGACTCAAGTAATCTTAGTCCAGGAAACTTAAATTAAGATAAAGTATTACTCTAATAATTTCTACTAAGACAAGCCCATTTGCGACTCTATCTTAACTTGAACCATTAAACAGGTGGTCAACCGAAATAATGATTATAATAATAGCTATTAGAGTAAAATGCTATAGCAATCTTGCAACAACTCATAAGAACAGTTAAAAACACATTTAGATTGTTTGTCACTCAACTACAATCAAGTTTAGTTCATACTTTGAAAAAGAAAAACAAACAGTAAAATATCATCCATGAATTATATCGGTTCAATCAAAGAGTAAGTAAAGGAACAAGTAAAGAACGATGAAAATTGAATCCACAATAGCTCTGCTTGTTTATCTTCACTGGTGCAGACTTGCTTTCCCGCCAATTCTGATTTTGTTCTCTTTTTACCTTTGATTTTTCCAATGTTAATTTGCCGCCCTTTTTTCATATGATGCGTGCTCTTTTTATACCTGAAAACTAGGGTAAATCGAAGCCTAGGACACGCATAAGTCAGATTAAGAAACTGCATATATCGATTCTGAAATACAAGTGTGCAACCCAAGAGGGGGTGAATTGGGATTCTAAAAATTATTTGATTCTAAAACAAATTATCAAGCAAATCTAAAATGAATTTAATGGAATAACAATTAAATCAATTACAATATAAAAAGATAAGGGAAGAGAGATTCAAACACCAAGATTTTTACGTAGTTCGGCCAACCTCGCCTACGTCCACGCCTCCAAGCTTTCTGGGCTTGAAGATTTCACTAAGCAAGCCTCCAAGGCTTCAAATGCTTACACTTGACTTCCAAGGTGTCAATGAACCTTTACAACAAGAGATTATCCCCAATCTCTTAACCTTACAATCACTCAAAGTAAAAGATGAAAAATTATTTTTCTCTCACACAATATTTAAGATTACAAATCAATGCCCAATGTGTGAATAAATGAAGCAATAATGTGTTTTAAAGCTCTATGAAGATTGTATTCGCGAATATAAGCTCAATGGTCGTGTTGTGATCAAATCTTGTTTGAATTTGAATGAGCTTATTTATAGTTGGAGCTAAAAAACTAGCCGTTATAGATTGTCTGCTCGAAAATGGTTCGCCGTTAGCCATTAACGGTTAACCGTTTAGTCTGGTCAAAAGTTATCGTTGGACCAAATTTCAAATAAACGGTTTGTCGTTTAAGCTTACCCGTTAGCCGTTAAATTCCAGAGACCTACAAGATAAACTTCAGTTATTAGTTCATACTACATTGTTAAAGATTTATACGAAATAACCTTTCTACAATTTATCAGTTAGCTGTTTGTAATTAACGGTTCGCCGTTTGTTTCCAGTAACCTGTAAAACAAGTTAGCCTTATCTGTTTCAATTAAACTTTTGTCGTTTGTTTCCAGGTACAATATTTCATTTTGGATTTTATTAGTTAACTGTTTTAATAAACGGTTCACGATTTAATTCCAAGAGCCTTCCCAACTTTTTATATTTTCCGTTTTTCTTAACCGGCTAAAGCTTAAGCAGTTTGTTACTCTCTGGTTTTAATCGGTTAACTGTTTAAAAGGAAAACAGTTCACCATTTATTTCCAGAATCACAGTTTAAGCCAGATTTCGCAGAGAATCATTTTCCAATTTGAAATTTAACAGTGATCCATCTTTTATGAATATAATTGGAATGATTATAAGGTTTTCGTTTATTAAGGAATAGCATCAACATTTTATCCAAAAACCATTTAAAGTTTGTTATCATCAAAATCAATATTATCAACATATTCATGTTAACAATCTCCCCTTTTTTCATGATGACAAACTTCATTCAATATTCTGCTCCCCCTTAATATATGCTCCCCCTAAATGTATGGCTAAATTAAAAAAATGTCCAATAAACTGATTTTTGCTCAAGGAAACATTTTAAAACAAAATTCATTTCAAACCTCCCCATAATTATCTCCCCCTTCATCATAAAAAAGAATAGAGAGAGAAAAGAAATATGAAAGCATAGAGGTGAGAAAGAAGTTACCCAGTTTTGGTGAGCGAAAAATTTGGCAGAGTTTCCCTTTAAAATAGAACAAATCCACTAATACAAAATGAGATTAAAAATACTTCCAAAATATATTAACAACAACTCCATCATCCAACAAACCAACAACTCCATTAACCAATATCAAATCAGCCAATACCAAGTCATTCAACATCAAGAACATCACAAAAAAATTTCATCAAAATCTATCAAAATCATATAGAGGTAGGAAGGTATGCAAAAATATAAATAGCAACACAAAAATGAACAAATATATGAAATGTATGTGCGAAAATGAAACTCAGAAACTATGGAGATGGAAAAGATGTACTCCCTGGATCATAACCGAAATAGCGGAGAAGAGTGCGCTGTCCAGTGATAAGCTCAAGCTGTTGATCAATGCTCTGTTGCTGGAAGGTCTGAAAGTCAGAACGTAACAGCTGGCGGTTAAGGGAGAAAGTGTCCAACCGATCGATAATCAGCTGTTGTCGCTCTGAAATCCTGCGAACATCAGCAACCAACTGCTGCAAAACATCCGAAGCAGGGGGCTGAACTGAAGCAGGAGGCTGCATTGGAGCTGGAGGTGGCTCAGAAACGGAGGGCTGCTCAGGAACAGCTGATGGCTCGGGAATGGAAGAATGTGCTAGAGTTGGGTGTGGCATCGAAGTGAATGGAATATCAGCATCCATCGTACGCTCCTCAGAGTATGAGTCAGCTGGAGGCTGGGGGACAGAACAGTGATACAAAGGAGGTGGATGAACTCCTAATAAAAAATCTGGAAGTTGATCGGGAGGATAAACATCGTTGAGCATCTGATCATCCTCTGGAGCAATCAATGTATCCCGGTTTTTGGAGGTTTTACTCTTAATTTACTGACCATTCTTTCTAGAAAAACCGATATTAGTCATGGCCTCTGGACTAATCCGTCTAGTCTCCTTATAACCGGCATCGAAAAGAGGCACCTCAAAGCGACGCAGTATCTTAGTAATGATACTACCATATGGAAGCAAGCAATGGTTAACCGCGGGATTACTCAACATATGCCTCACAATAACATAGCCGAGGTTAATGAGACGTCCTAAAATGAGACTATCTAATAGACCAATGTCTAACCTCATAACCTCATCCGAGTGACCCTTCCTAGGTGTCACTATATGCTATAAAATAGTATGAAGTATGCGAACTTGGAGAGGTAAGAGCTGAGACTGAAAAGGTAGATTACAGATCTCATTAGTCAAGTCTCGACGATGACAAATATTTCAGACTTCATCAACATGACAAAAGTCGTTAAAGGAATGGGCTTTCCTAGGGGTATAAATTTCATGTCCCTCACTAAAAATACCTAGAAAGCCATTGAGGTCCTCATCATCAAATTCTATAGGCACCCCGCCGACTTGAGTAACTATCCTATCTAGGCGAGTTGCGGAGATTTCCATGTTCGAATAAAAGACTCGCACTAAATTGGGATAAACTCGGTCATCAAAGTCAATGGCATACTCCCAAGGTTGAAGCATATCCCTAATGCTTCTACCACATACAACTAAGGTACTGAAAACATCTAATTCAACATAGAAAGAGTCAAGTATCTTTCTACCATTGAAGCGGTCCTCGAAACGCTTGGCCAAGTAAGGCATGGAGAAATGAATTCTTTCGAATTCAGAGACTCTCCGTGGTGGTATGGGATTCCTTTGAGGTGCAGACTTCCTCCTAAGATTTCTCTGAGGGGGCTCAGCCATGGTGAAGAATGAG
The DNA here is from genome assembly GCA_029618585.1 of Citrus australasica. Classification (NCBI taxonomy): domain Eukaryota; kingdom Viridiplantae; phylum Streptophyta; class Magnoliopsida; order Sapindales; family Rutaceae; genus Citrus; species Citrus australasica. Next base: position 90,015 of record JARCIV010000017.1, read on the forward strand.
GAAGTTTGAAAAATTTGAGAGAGATGTGAGGAGAAGAAGATGAACCGCTTATTTGTTTAGGAATGAGTAAAGAATGTGATTTTGAGGCTCAATTTGGTTGAAGAATGACAAGAATTAGGTGAAAAATGAAGAAACCCGAACAGCTTTGGATTTGAGATTTTTTTGATTTTGGGCTTGATTTGAAGATTGGAATCGGTGAAAGTGTTCTAAAAGTGATAAGAAATGATGTTATAGGTTTGATTTAGCAAGAAAAGGAAGAAAAATAAAGGTTTGAGGGCAGAGAAAGCTTCGGCTGCGCAACAATGGCCGAAGCGGTGAGAGGGCAACTGAAGAAGGAGAAGAAAAACCTTTGAATAGTTTTATATTCACGAAAACGGTTAACCGTTTATTTAAACGGTTAAGGGGTAACTTACAGAGGCTAAGGAATGGGAAACGGTGAAAGGTTAATCACTTAACGGCTAAGGAGTAACTTCTAGTGAGCTCTTTGTTTTTAAACGGTTTACCGATTACATCAAACGGTGAAAGGGTAAAAAGACAGACATCATAATCTAGTTTCTAGAATAAAACGGTTCACCGTTTATTAGAAACGGTTATTCGGTTATTTTATCTATAATTTCGCACATTTGATTTAATTTTCGGCCAGCAAATAATACATTCCAAGATCATTTAATTGATCTAAAAATGTTTTATTAGCCATTTTAATGCATGATTCATGAACATCTATTCAAGCAATTAATTCATATAATCATTCAAGAATTAACAGAGCAAACACATCACTTGAATATCAAGCTTAAGCTTGTCATAAATATTAAATCATCAAATAGCCAATAAGTCAATTAATTCAATACACTCAATAACATGAATAGAGACGTTAATGCGAAAATTTCATCATCCCAAGTTCATGCCGAATTTTTGAAAATTGTTCTTCGCCAAGAGGTTTGGTAAAATATCGGCGAGTTGGTTTTCTGTAGAAATAAACTCTAATGCAATATCCCCATTTTGAACATGATCTCTCAAGAAATGATGTCTTATTTCTATATGGTTGGTTTGAGAGTGTTGAATGGGATTCTTTGAAAGATTTATAGCACTAGTATTATCACACTTAATAGGAATTTGTCCTAGGTTAATACCATGGTCTATAAGTGTTTGTTTCATCCAAAGAGCTTGTGCACAACAACTTCCTGCAGCTATATATGCAGCCTCGGTAGTTGAGAGTGCAACAGAATTTTATTTCTTGCTAAACCATGAAACAAGTGAGTGACCTATGATATGGCAAGTTTCACTAGTGCTTTTCCTATCAACTTTATAACCGGCAAAGTCTACATCCGAATAGCATGTTAAATCTATATGAGTTCCCCTAGGATACCAAAGGCCAATATCTATGGTTCCACTCAAATAACGGAAAATTCTTTTAATAGCAAGCAAATGGGATTCCTTAGGACATGATTGAAATCTTGCGCACAAACATATACTAAACATGATATCGGGTCTACTTGCAGTTAAATAAAGTAAATATCCGATCATACCTCGATACATTTTGATATCCACTTCTTTGCCTTTTTCATCTTTGTCAAGTTTAGTTGTTGTGCTCATTGGAGTGTTTTTGGTCTTTGATTCATCAATGCCGAACCTCTTGAGTAGATCTTTCACATACTTTGCTTGATTTATGAAAATTCCTTCCTCATTTTGTTTTATTTGCAACCCAAGGAAGTACTTCAACTCTCCCATCATACTCATTTCAAATTCATTGCTCATATAAGATGAAAATTCTTTACACAACAATTCATTAGTGGAACAAAAAATAATATCATCAATATAGATTTGAACAACAAGTATGTCTTTGTTCTTATGCTTAACAAAAATAGTAGTATCCGCTTTACCCATGGAAAAATCATTTTCTAATAAGAAATTCTTAAGCCTATCATACCATGCTCTAGGTACTTGTTATAATCCATACAAAGCTTTAAACAACTTATAAACATGATTTGAAAATTTTTCATTTTCAAAACCAGGCGGTTGTTTTACATACACTTCTTCCATAATATAACCATTTAAAAAAGCACTTTTCACATCCATTTGAAATAAAATGAAATCTTTATGGCATGCAAATGCCAACAACATTCTAATTGATTCTAGTCTAGCTACGGGTGTAAAAGTTTCATCAAAATCAATTCCTTCTTCTTGGTTGTAACCTTGATCTACTAATCTAGCTTTATTCCTTACAATCACACCGGATTCATCCATCTTATTTCTAAATACCCATTAGTACCTATGACGGACTGATGTTTTGGTTTAGGAACTAATTCCCACACATTGTTTCTTTCAAATTGATTTAACTCCTATTGCATTGCCATAATCCAAGATTTATCATTTTCCGCATCCGCAAAGGATTTGGGTTCAATTTGAGAAATAAATGCATTATGCTCACAAGTATTCCTAAGTGATGATCTAGTTGTAACACCTCGTAAGGGATCTCCTAAAATTACATCCTTAGGATGAGAAGAAACATACCTCCACTCTTTGGGGAGTGATTGAGGAGTACCTTCATTTTGCTCTACATTCATTTCTTCATGTTGCTCATCTTGATTCCTATGAGACGCATCCTTTTGATTATCTTTTGATGATTATTTTTGTAAGTCTTCATCTACATCATTATCAACAACAACTTTCACCGTAGAGGAGGGATTAGATTCATTAAAAGTAACATGCATCGATTCTTCTACAACTAGAGTTATTTTGTTATAAACTCTATAAGCTTTGCTTGAGTTTGAATATCCAAGAAAAATACCCACATCGAATTTTGAATCAAATTTACCAAGATTATCTTTTGTATTCAAAATAAAATATTTGCATCCAAAAACTTTGAAATAACCAATATTGGGTTTTCTATTTTTCCAAAGCTCATAAGGAGTTTTGTTAAGGTTAGGTCTAATCAACACACGATTTAAAACATAACAAGCAGTGTTGACGGCCTCGGCCCAAAAATACTTAGGCAAAGAATTTTCATTCAACGTAGTCCTAGCCATTTCTTGAATGGATATATTCTTTCTCTCAATAACTTCATTTTGTTGTGGAGTTCTAGGTGATGAAAATTGATGCTTAATACCAAAATCATTACAAAAACTCTCAAATGCATGATTTTTAAACTCTCCTCCATGATCACTCCTAATGCATGCAATACCATACCCTTTTTCATTTTGAATTTTCTTACAAAGCACTTTAAAGGCATCAATAGCATCATCCTTATTCGCTAAGAATAATACCCATGTATATCTAGAATAATCATCCACAATCACAAATGCATAATATTTGCCATTTAGACTAGCATATCTAGAGGACCCAAATAAATCTATGTGAAGAAATTGAAGTGGTTTTGAAGTAGAAATATGATTTTTATTTTTTAACGATGTTTTGATTTTTTTTTCCAAACTGACAAGCTTCACAAATCTTATCTTTTTGAAAACCAATTTTTGGAAGACCATTAACTAAATCATCTTTCGAAATTTTCGAAATTAAATCCATACTTGCATGTCCTAACCTTCTATGCCATAACTAACTATCATCATGCAATGCCGAAAAATATTTATCAAGAGTAGATGCACATTCTATGTCAATGATATAAACATTACCACATCTATTCCCAACAAATAAGATCTTGCCATCACATGAATTCTCAATAACACAACTAAATTTATCAAAGATAATTTTATAACCTTTGTCACATAATTGATTAATACTAATTAAGTTGTGTTTCAAGTTCTCAACCAAACATACATTCTCAATTAGAGTTGAGGAAACTTTACCAACATTTCCAATTCCAAGAATTTTTCCTTTTGAGTTGTCTCCAAAAGATACGTCTCCACTATTTTCAATTTTGGTGAAGCTTGAGAACCATGCATAGTTTTCGGTCATGTGCCTTGAACAACCACTGTCCAAGTACCATTTATTTTTCTTCTTCTTCAAGTCCTTCAAAGAAAATCTCAAGTTTTAGGTACCCAAAGCTTTTTGGGTCCTTGAGACTTAGTAGTGATTCCTTTTGGAAGCCAAATGCATTTCATACCATAATATGCATTTCTTTTTACTGGACATCTATTTTTCATATGACCATCTTGATTACAAAATGACATACAATTTGATTGTTACTAGATGTACTCTTCACAAAGTAGTTTTTATAATATTTTTGTTTCAAGTTTGGCTTATAACCAATACCTCCTTTGTCAAATACACATTTTGTGAATTAATCATATTATCCAACATTTTTTGCCCATTTGTAAATTTCAAAACAATCTCATTCAACTCATTACTCTTTTTCTTAAGCATTTCGTTTTCATTTTTCAAATAATCTATGTGTGATTCTAAATGCTCATGTGAGATGCTAGATTTCTCATTTGATAATGTAATTTCATCATGCAATGTTTTGTTCTCTATTTCTTGGCATACAATTCTTGCATTTAGAGATTCATTTTCATTTTTGAGCTTTGCCATTTCCTTTTTAAGACATACATTCTTTTTACCAATCTTCATCAACTCATTATGCAATTCTTTAAAAGCATCATACAATTCATCATAGGTAGGATCACTTACCTCATTGAGATTATCATCCCCTCATATTGCCATAAGCGCTAGGTTTGATATTTCTTGCGACCCTTCTTCATCACTTGAATCTTCCTCGCTATCATCCCAAGTTGCAACCATGGCTTTCTTCTTGTGTTTGTTGATAAATGGGCACTCTGATCTTACATGGACAGGCTTATTGCATTCATAGCATGTGATTACCTCTTTCTTCTCCCTTTGGTTCTTGAAGTTTATGAAATTTCTTCGCTCTCCGGTTTTCTTGAAGAATTTTCTGAACCTCCTTACTAGCATTGCCAGTTCTTCATTATCCGGTTCACTCTCCTCATCACTCTCATATTTTGAAGCTTTGAGAACAATGCTTTTCTTCTTCTCCTCATGCCATTTTTCTGCTGCCAAATCTTCTTCATATGAAATGAGAGAACCAATTAAATCATCAAGTGGTAAAGTATTTAAATCTTTGGCCTCTTCAATAGCGGTTCTTTTAGGTCTCCATTCTTTTGGAAGTGACCTAATGATTTTCTTAACTTTCTCGCTATTTGAGAAGGTCTTTCCTAGGGCTCCTACGTGAAGGACAACATTTGTCCATGAGGTTCCTAATAACTCAACTTTTGTGCAGTAAACTTAAAACGGATGGCGGAAGCTCTAGAAACCTTGGATCGACTTCATTCAAAAACGAAAATCAAGAGGAAAGATTGAAGTTTAATTACCTCAATTTCAGTTCAAAAACAACTTCGTGAAGTAGAAGAAAACGACTGAAAAAAGCAAGCTACGAACACTGTCCAGAAAATACAGCTCTGCACGAACAGCTTCTGTTTTGCCACGATCTGAGATCCTTTAAGCATCCCAATTGTGATGCCTCTAATCAGTCCACACTTAGAAATGTTCTAGGAGTTCATAGGATTTGGAATCTCGAAATTTCATTTAGAAATGAGAGAGATAATTAAGAAACATGAATGCTAGTTCATGATGATTCATCCCACCAAATAAAGCCACCATTATCTCTAATAATGGCACCAAAAATTATCATGTGCTAGACCCACCCACTTAGCCATTATTTATTGAAAGTGATCTTATCACTTCAATAAATTATTTGATCAAATAAATAAATAGCTAAATTAATTAATTTTCGGAATTAATTAATTAATCCCATTTTGATCAAATCAAATGGTTAAATATGGGCTTCTCTTGTGACATGTTCTAATGCTTTCTCTTAATCCATATTGGATCCAATAAAAGCCCATAATTCTAAACCCAAAATTGTTCTAGAAGTCCATAATCATATATGAACCCGAACATGTCCAAAATTGTCATTTTACGTGCTCGACATTCCATAATGTTTAATTGAGGATTTATGAAATTTATTTTGTTCCTTAAACTATTTATGGAACATCTAAATTTCTATCTTAAATCATATTTAAGATATATTTATATATATATTCATTCTCAATGAATTATAATATAAATATTGATTTTCCTAAAATTAGGAAATTTAACTTCTCATTTTCTAGCAACTCCTTTTTCATTTCTATATGGTGTGTGACCTTTTAGGTTCTTAGTTATAAGGTAGTAGAACTATTTTAATGATAACTCTTTATTCATTAAATGATGCTAAACTCTTTAGTCATCAATTAGAACCTTTCTAATGACCTTAAGATGCATTGGTAATACGCTTTACCAATATTGATCTTAAGGTTTCTACAAGTCATGAGTGACACCTAGCAGTATATCACAACTATCCAAATAACAAAAATTGTTGGATTTATAAAACCTATTCCATTGTATCTCTATGTCTTGGTCTCTTCATCATCCATGTCCAGAGAAAAGCACGGCTTATGGTTTATTATGTTAAGCAGTTGTGCTTTATCTCAAAACAAATATAAATGAACTTGGCATGAAAATATAATTTGAACTCCTTCAAATATATTTCTCCTTGGCCAAGGATTTTTCATGCCAATTCATATTATCTCATAAGGACATCCTTTTCGTATATTACAAAGTGATGAATTCCATGTTGGCCATACACTTGTCTTCATACATAGCCAACCATGACAGCTATTGCTAGATCTCTTCCGTGATTAGGAATCAATCTTTATGCATTCACATATCAGAGATGTCTATGTATAAGACATCTGTTATGCCTCAGGTCTAAAGACCATTACTAAACATAGTAACTGATAAAATGTATAATAATCCATTAACACTCAAAACCATATGGCTTACTATATTTGGTCAAGTTCAGTAAACTCGTTCTCTTAACAAGTACCTATGTGTTTGACTTGACATCTCATGTCAATGATATGAAACTCACCATCCATTTTAGTATCACATACCATAAGGAGTCATAACACATACTAGTGTTTATAGGAATTTATAATGTCCAATCATAAATCCACCACTGGGAACTATTTTAGAAGTATAGTACAAAGGATGCACGTTTCATATTCTTGACATACTCGAGAATGTGTTCCTTAACTATTTTACTTCTTGGACTATATTCATTAAATTAATATATGAATATTGATAACTTTGCCATTTTATAAATATCAAAATGCTATTCAAATACAATCATTCCCTAAACAATCAAACACCATTTGATTGGCCTTTAGGGCATATTACTAACACTAGTGTGTTTACTATGTCTGTAAATCTAGTATACATAGAGTACACTCTCATTTTATTCCATTTGGAACAACTCATATTGTCGAGTGTACCTACTAATTTTTTACTCTTTCACTTTATTTGTGCCTTCATAGACTACTTCAAGTTTGTGCCAAATTTCATTGGCACTTTCACAACTAGATACTCGATGAAATTCTTTCTCATCAAGTGCACAAAATAAAGCATTCATAGCTTTGGACTTTAGAGAAGCTTTTCTCTTTTCCAATTCATTCCATTCCCTTGAAGGTTTGGGAATATCATCCCCGACTTCATTTTTAATTAGGGGCAAAAACGGACCATCACATACAACTTCCCAAATTTCATAATATAGTGCTTGTAAATAAATTATCATCCTAGTTTTCCAATATGGGTAGTCTTTTCTGTCAAAGAACGGTGGTCTAGTTGTGAACTGTCCTTCCCTAAAGGTTGAGTCATTTTGGGTTGCCATGGATCTTTACTCTAGACGGTTAAGTCCTAACAAGATAACCAAGCTCTGATACCAAATGAAATACAAGTGTGCAACCCAAGAGGGGGTGAATTGGGATTCTAAAAATTATTTGATTCTAAAACAAATTATCAAGCAAATCTAAAATGAATTTAATGGAATAACAATTAAATCAATTACAATACAAAAAGACAAGGGAAGAGAGATTCAAACATGAAAATTTTTACGTGGTTCGGCCAACCTCGCCTACGTCCACACCTCCAACTTTCCAGGCTTGAGGATTTCACTAAGCAAGCCTCCAAGGCTTCAAATGCTTACACTTGACTTCCAAGGTGTCAATGAACCTTTACAATAAGATATTATCCCCAATCTCTTAACCCAAGTGTATCCCAACACTTACAATCACTCAAAGTAAAAGATTAAAAATTATTTTTCTCTCACACAATATTTAAGATTACAAATCAATGCCCAATGTGTGAATAAATGAAGCAATAATGTGTTTTAAAGCTTTATGAAGATTGTATTCTCGAATATAAGCTCAATCGTCGTGTTGTGATCAAATCTTGTTTGAATTTGAAGGAGCTTATTTATAGTTGGAGATGAAAAACTAGCCGTTATAGACTGTCAAGATTCGTGCGCTTGCGAGTTCAATAAAATTTGCACAACAAGCATTACACGAAGGAACATGATGCCACTAAATCCAATTTTAGTGGTTGAGATTTTTGACGTATGGGGTATCGACTTCATGGGACCCTTTCCCTCTTCTTTTGGCCATCAATTCATATTGGTTGCTGTTGACTACGTATCGAAATGGGTAGAAGCAATTCCATGTAGAACCAATGATCACAAGGTGGTAATAGGGTTTTTGAAAAGCAACATTGTTTCACGCTTTGGATTCCCTCGAGCAATAATCAGTGATGGTGGTGCCCACTTTTGTAATAAAGCTTTCAAAGCTCTTTTGACGAAATATTCAATCACTCATAAAGTGGCAACCCCATATCATCCGCAAACCAGTGGCCAAGTGGAGATCTCCAATCGAGAAATCAAGCACATATTAGAAAAGATGGTGAGGCCGGACAGAAAAGATTGGTCATTAAGACTTGATGATGCATTATGGGCATATAGAACGGCTTTCAAGACGCCGATTGGGATGTCACCCTACAGGCTAGTGTATGGAAAAGCTTGCCACCTACCTGTGGAACTCGAGCATCGTGCATATTGGGCCATCAAGAAATTTAACTTTGACATGCAGCAAGCCAGCTCAGAAAGAAGATTACAACTGGCAGAACTTGAAGAAATTCGCAATGACGCATACGAAAATGCCAAGATTTATAAGCAACGAATGAAAGTCTTCCATGACAAGCATATTATGAGAAAATCTTTCACTCCAGGTCAGAAAGTACTTTTATTCAACTCTCGCTTGCACCTATTCCCAGGTAAGTTACGCTCTCGATGGTCTGGTCCATTTATTGTTCATACTGTTTTTCCACATGGGGCAATTGAAATTAAGGACCCAAAGAACAGTGTCACGTTCAAAGTTAATGGTCAAAGATTAAAGCCATATCTAGAGTACCAACCACATGGAGAAGACACCGAAATAAATTTGAGTGACCCACTAGATTTGAATTGATTTTTTTTCTTTTCGGTGGGTTTGATTTTTTTCTTTTTATCATTCTTTTGCTAATTGAAATTATTTTTTTGCATAAGTGTGTTTATCATTAAGTTTTCTCTTATCATTGTTAATCATGAGTCTCTTACTTAGACCGTTCCTCCTGAACATTCTTAAACCACTTCAACGTGTCAAAACTCATCTCAAAAGACAGATTCAATCTTGTAAAACACATCGCATTTGGGCTCTACAACCACCAGAGTTAGTAGCCTATGTTGAGGGCTTAGAACGCCAACTCAGAGATATTGATAAAAGTGTTTACGACATCCAGTTGGAGCTTGAGGTAAATTCAATAAGAGGACGATTTTGATTTTCTTTGTGTGGTTTAATTTGTTTTTCTGTTTGTGTGCTTTAGTTTGTTACCCCGGTGAAGTGGCGGATAACGGTACTCCATGACAATCAAGTCAGTTACTTCAGTTTCCCATAATAACTGATATTCTGAGGCGAAGGTATGGACAGATCCGAGATTCTAGCAAAACTTCACAAGCGATTCCCTTCACTCCCTCAGAATGCCCTCCTTACGATCTATAAAGCTCGGTCCGAACGCATGCGATTGCTCATGAGGAATAACATACCTGCTGACATCCGTTGGTTAATCGAGGCAAAAGTACGATTGGCAGGTGAGTTACCTCCAAAATTTATTGCATACATGCCTGGTTGTGGTAAAGGAAATTATGCAAGAAAACGACGAGCTCGAAGAATTTCTGTTGCTTGTCATAAGTGTGCCAGAATGAGTTGCAATAAAAACCGATGTTCTTTAGGAATGGTGTCTGATAACAGAGAAGATAAGATTCAATTCATTAGGGATGGCTTGAATAAGGAGTCCTTGGATGATATCCTTCTATCTCTTGAAACGCATCCCAGTGGATATGTGCAAGGAGCGATTCTCCAGTTATGGCCATTATTCCAGAAAGAGCATGCACGATATAGTCTCGGGAATCTGACTATAAACGACCTTGTTTGTCAGTTTATAAGAAAACTGGATGGGAAGCCTATCCTCGACCCATAGAGGGCGTTCAAGCCGTTTCTGGACGTAAAACCAGAGGAAGATGTGAGCCACAGTCGCAACTACCTGTAAATATCCTTTTACTTTACTGTTATTTTATTTCATTTCACTGTTGTTTTATCATTTGCATTATTGTCTTTAATAATTTTATTACTGTTTGTTTTTACTGTTTGCTTTTTGACTATCGAGCCATGTGCTTTACGCGTTATTTGACACTGACATGCCACCTCATACACAGTTGTGATCCATTGTCACCAAGATTCTTAAATACGACTTTTTGTTAAGCACTCACAAATTATTTTTGAGAAATATTCCAATGGCAGCTACTCCCAATAGACAATTCAAGAACATTTGTGTGCTTTCTGGATTTACCTATGGCAAACATAAAGAGTTCGTTGATTCAGCCATAGATCTTGGTCGAAACATAGCAGAGAGAAAATTACACTTGGTGTATGGAGGAGGTAACCGAGGGTTATCAAAATTGGTCTCCGAAGCTGCTTTTATCAGAGGAAGCCAAGTGTTAGGCATCATCCCTAGAGTCTTAAAACCTTTGGGCAGTGTGTCTGACTCAACGACTGGAGAAGAGTTAGTCGTCTCATGTATGCAAGAACGAATAACTGAAATGCTTAATCATGCTGATGCTTTTATTTTCCTTCCAGGAGATCTTGTAACACTAGAGGCACTTATCACACTAGCATCTTGGGCCCATCTGCACCTTCACCAGAAACCCATCGGTTTGTTAAATGTCAATAATTTTTATGATGACTTTATCGCATTTCTTAACCATGCAATAAAAAGCTACTTTATTCCTTCCAGTGCGAAAAATTTTTTTATTTGTGCTCACACTGCTAATGAACTACTTGATATGTTACAAGCTTATAAACCGGAGCCAGACCCCTGGAGCTTTGTGTTGGAGCGTTCACATGATGATGGTAACAATAGCCGCAGTAAGAAGTACAAATTAGATTTAACTCTCCGCCTGTAAATATTTTCTTCTGTGTTGCACCACCCAGGTGATGTCTTCTAAACTCTACTTCTTTCCTTTAAAACATTGAGGACAATGTTTCGTTCTGGTTGGGGGGAGGGAATAGTCGACAATTGTGGAATATTGGTTAAGTTTTTACTAATTTTTTGTTGTAGAAACTAACTGTTGCTAACTTTTTGTGTTGAAGATGGCTGAATATGTAGTGTAGTGACTCTAGAAACGCATCTTCATTGTTAAAAAAAAAAACAAAAAAAACGAAAAATAAAAAAAAAATAAAATAAATTCTTTTTCTTTATTGTGTTTTGATGTTTATTTTTCTTCTTCTTTTTAATTTCTCCTTTATAAATATACATTTTCAAACAAAAATTTTTGAGTCAAAGATGGCTGAATATAGAGTGTAGTGCCTCTAGAAATGCATCTTCTTAAGTAAAAAAAAAATAAATAATTTTTGTTTTCTATCATTTTCTAATTAGTTTTTCTGCATCATTTTTCACATTTCTGCATGCATATTTTCCTTTCACGTTTAGAATAAGTTGGGGGGGTAGGTTGTTGTTTAAAAAAAAAATGTGTTTTGTTTTAACATTGGATGACATGATGAATTTCAAATTTTAGTATTTGTATTATCTTTAGTATGAAGTGATGTTACACTATGTTTGTTACTCTACATGTTGATGTCGGAAACAAATATGAGTTGCTTGAAGGAATGAACATGTCATAATAAATACCAAGTGAGTTTTTGAGCCTATCATTTTTCTTGGAGAGTAACCCTTTTGCCCATTCTTTATACAGCTTAGCAGTTTATTATTATACACGATCTCTAGATTTCTTTTGAGTTAACCCTAAAAAAAAAATGAAAAAATGAAAGTGAAAAAAAAAAAAAAAGAGTGTGTTGCTACATTTGGAAGCCCATCTAATTAGTAGATATGGAAGATTATTTAGAGCCTTAAAAGATGATGGAAAGGCCATCTTTGATCCGTTTGAGCCTTTCTAGCCATCCCTTTTATCAAATATCCATAGTTAACCCTTTTGAGCCTTTAAAAAAAATAAAAAAATAAAAAAACTTTTCTTTGTCAACTTATCATCTTGACCCACTCCGATTTGGAGTATTACCCAATATCTTACAAGATCCATCACCTATTTATGTTTGAGAAAAATGTAAATAAATATTTTGTATAGGGAAGTTATGCCTAGCTAAAAGAAAAAAAAAACTTTTTGCTTCAAAAAAAAAATTATTGTTTTTAAAAAAAAAAACAATAATAGGTGAAATCCACCTTGCAACTTCCAAAAAAAAAAAAATTCCTCTGCATTTTTCTCAAACATACACTTTGTTTTTCTTATTTCCCTTCTTTGTTAGCCATGTCCCTAGCCTACGTTACGTCCTAATAAAAGTCCTTCTTGATTTTAGGGAACTATAATCTGAAGTAGAATCTAGTTATATGGGCTAAAAGGATGTAGTGATGCATAAAAAATAAATAAATAAATAAATTGGGTTGACTAGCATTTTTATTTAACTAGAGATTGTATTATTTCTAAGCTGAGGGCATATTTCTTTCATTTTGGTGAGAGCATGTGATATCATTTCTTGATTATTTTCTCTCAATTACCATTCATTGGAGTGGCTATTTTTATTGGGTTTAATTTCTTTGTGAGAGTGTCACTACTTCCAGTGAGATTTTGGGGTTTGACATATCATTCTTGAAGGTAGCTACGACAAAGTCTACTGGGCTAATTCATGTGGATGGTTGATGTGGGTGTGATGTTTCTTTAGACTTGAGATAATGCTTATACTTTTATTTGATTGTTATCATTAATCTAATTGAATAAACAAGAGTGTTAAAAAAAAAAATTATTTTTGAATTTTGTTTTCGCTTTATTTGCTAGGGACTAGCAATAAGCTAGTTGGGGGGTATGTTGAGTGTTAGAAAGTGCATATTTATAAAGGAGAAAATCGTTATTTTACATATCAAGTATTGCTAACAACCGTTACTTTTTCTACGTATTTTAATAAATTCCCATTTTGCCCTTAGTTCAACTATGAGTGGCTAATTTTCTTTCAAGCTTGGGTTGAAGGTGAAGTCTCAACATGTGTCATGGGCTTGATTTGGTAAATTTATTTTCTCTTCCCCTCTAGTTTTTGTGGATGTTTTGACTTCTCGTCGACAAATAATATTAATCTTGTCTAGTACTGCCCTGGTTTCACCGGCACGCTAGTATAAGATTATTATTATTTGGCACGATAAGCCCTTAGCACCATATTTATTAGAGTGTGGTTCATGAGGTGTGGATTCCCCTCTCATGATTTAATTGGTATTAATATGGAATATTTAGCCCATAATGCATGTTGATACGAATCCAGATACCCAAGTACGTCATTTAATAGATTTACACTTCAATTTATTCTTGGTATTTCAATTCCAATTTCAGAATTTATTCTCGCAATTTTAATTTAAGTTTTAGCATAATCCAAATCATTTTTATCAATCCAACCACCCATTTACAAAATTAATTCTATATATAATTAAAATCCACCTCCTCGTGGGATCGACACTCGTCACCATTGATCTACACTACAACAGATTCGTGCGCTTGGGAGTTCAATAAAATTTGCACAACAGCTAGTATCCACTAAATGGGTGGTTAGCGGAAATAGAAAATTCCAATAAGTAAAATCAAGACCAAATGTTATAGAAAATACAAAGCAACATGCATATATCAGTCAAATAATATTAAACTTGTTTATCACTCAGCCACAATAAAATTTAGTTCATGATTTGCAGTAAAACAATAACAAAAATAGTTTTATCCATCAAATACATTCCCATAAATAAATAAAAACAAGAAAATAAGATAAGAAATTGAAGTCCGCTTAATCTTGCCTTTCCTTTTTTTTTCTTTGAATCCTTTGTTGCAGCCCTCAAATCTCTCTTAGTTTTTATTTTCTCTTTATTTTTCTTTATTATTTTTCTTGGCATGACGACTCTCTTTTTTTTTCTTTTCATGCGTGCCCCTTTTATAACTTGGAATTAGGGCAACCCAAAGCATGTGGTGTGTATCTTCCATTTTGGGAAACCTCATATCACAATCTTTTAGTTATTGTGCGCGAAATTCAATTTGTCATTACTACAGGATTGCTGCAGCAGTGACTACAATATCTTTACTGTTTCAGACTTATTTTAATTCCTCTGCAGCCAAGTTCTTTTGTCATCTTTGGAAGTCTGCTTCTGGTGTATTCCATCTATAAAACTTGAGCTTTTTGGTCACCTACAATCATGCATATAATCTGAGCACGGAATGATCTAAAACAAAATCAATTTATTAAAAATAAACATAAATTGATGCTCAGGCAAAATGTAACTAAAAATGCAATAAAAACACATCATTTACTTTCTAAATAATATTGATTTAAATATAAAAATGTCATAATAACTTTCATTTCATAGAGTTATCAGTAATAAACACAAGTCTTGAGGGACATACCTACGAAGCTGGGTACAAATCCTTTTCTAGCAAAAGTTTCTAACCCTTTCTCACTAATGTGACCAAATCTTTTGTGTCATGTCTCAATGTCAGAATTTTTTACAAGCACATTCACATCTTATTTTTCTTATCTTAGCTTTTACCATATAGAGAGTGTCTATTTTCCTTCCCTTAGTAACTAGGGAGCTTTTGGTGCGCTTCCATTTTTCTTTACCAAAATTGGTTAATATAACCATCATCATCAAGCTTGCTTATAGAGTTCAAATTGAGACAAATATCTAGTACATATCTAATATCTTTAAGCAACAACTTACAGCCAATCTTGGTCTTCAAACCAATATCTCTTATGCCCACAATCTTCGATGGCCACTCATTTCTCATCCGAACATTACATAATCACTATTAACATTGGATGTGAAGAAATCACGATGTATAATAACATGAAATGGAGCACACGAATCAATTACCCAATCACTGGTATGGCAAGTGAGATTTACAGACCTATCATCATAAAATATATCCATATCACCATCAATTATGGCTGCAATGTTCTCTTTGTTATTTTTTTAACATCACATTTTTCTTTCGCTTGTTCTCTTTTCCACAATCTACACTCCCTTTCAACATGACCCATTTTCTGACAATGAAAGCACTTCATCTTCTAGGACTTAAATCTTCCCTTAGGGTTATCATTGTTCTATTGGCGGGAATTTCTATTTTGACTTCTCCGCCGCCTTTCTTGCATTTTTTAAACAAGTTTATCTGACTCAGAAGGAATTGCTTCAACATTTTTTCTTCTAGATTCTTCATTCTGCAACCTTTCATTCTGCAACCTATTTGTAATTATATCCAAGGTTAATTTCCCGTTCGGCGCTGAATTATTCACTGACACCATTAATGTCTCCCAACTGTTAGGCAGAGAACTAAACAATAACTATGCTTATAACTCATCATCTAAAATAATTTTCATAACAGTAAATTGATCAACCAAGTCCTGAAACTCATTAGTGTGTTCAGTTATATTGCGCCCCTCCTTTTATTTCAAGTTAAAAAACCTTTTCATCATATTGGCTTTATTATATGATGTCTGCTACTCATAAATCGTCTATAATTTTCTCCAAAGAACATGATCCCTGGGTTCCTTCGCAACATGATGGTACACACTCTAATTAATCCATGATCTAATAGTACCCACGGTCTTTTGGCTTACTGAACCCATTTCTTTAAATCGGTGGGTCTAGCTTCTTCGCCTTCAATGGTTTCATGAAAATAATTTCGTAGCCAAAATTATATTTGGCAACAAAATTGTTTTCGTCACCAAAACTATATTTTGCTACAAAACCAATTTTGTCGCCAAAATTATTTTTTACAATGAATATAAATGCGTCACAAAATGTAACCTTTCGTCACAAAAAGCATGTCTACTAACCAACATTTTTCGCCGCAAAAGATATGTTTTAGCAACGATATTTTTTCGTCGCAAATAACTAGTTGCAAAAAAGCTTTAACGGCGAAATATTCACCACCAAAGGCTTACTTTTAGCGACGAATTTGCCTTTTTGTGACAAGCAAAGCAAAAAATTCATAGTTGCAGTTGACAATTTTGGCGACGTACTTTTCTTCATTGCTAAAACCTTTAGCGACAAATTTGTATTTTCGTCGCTAATTATCTAACGCGATAGTGCTATTACGATGATTTTGCAACAAAATTTTTTCATCGCTATAGCCTTTAGCAACAAAATTTTATAGTTTTAGCGACGAAATTTTATAGTTTTTTGGAGATGCGTATCAAATGACAAGTCAAGTAGTGTTGTTCAATTTTGTCATTCTGAAGCATGTGGTAGCCATTTTTCTTCAAAGAAGAAAACTAAAAAAATATTGCAATGTGGATTTTATTGGCCTATATTATTTAAATATTCACATGCCTTTTGTAAGATATATAAGAATTGTCAAATTTTAGGGTCCATCTTAAAGCGAAACATGATGCCTTTAAACCCCAATTTTGTCATTGAAATTTTTGATTGTTAGGGAATTGATTTTATGGGGCCCTTTCTATCATCATTTGGATTTGTATATATTTCGGTTGCTATTGATTATGTATTAAAATGGATTGAAGCAACCTATTATCAGCACAACAATCACACAAATGTAATCCATTTTTTAAAAGAAAATCTTTTAATCAAATTCGGAATCCCTCGAGCAAATTATCAGTGATAGAAGTAAGTATTTTTGTAATAAGTCATTTGAACCTTTAATGAAGAAATATGGAATTACACATAAAATTGCTACTCTATGTCATCCTTAAACAAGTTAAATTGAATTAACAAATAGAAAAATAAAATATATTTTTGAAAAATGGTTAACCCAAGCAGTAAAGATTGGTCTCTTCGACTGACTGATACGTTTGGGTCTACCGCATTGCATTTAAGATATCTTTACTAGGAATGTCATCCTATCGACTGATTTATAGTAAACTATGCCACTTACTGGTTGAATTTGAGCATAAATCATTTTTGGATACTAAAGCTTTTAATTCAAATTTTGATAATGCTGGTAATGTGCATAAATTGTAACTGAAAGAACTTGAGGAATTAGGAACAATGCAAATGAGAATTTAAGAATTATTAAGGTAAGAACAAAAACTTTTCATGATAAAAACATTTTTTGGAAAACATTTAAGATTGGTAAAAAAATATTGTTTTATAATTCTCGTTTTCATTTATTTTTAAGAAAGTAAAAGTCAAAGTGAAGTGGTCAATTTGTTGTAAAAAAACGTATATTCATATGGTGACCGTGGAAATTAAAAATCCAAATAAAAGTTTTACATTTAATGTTAGTGGTCAAAAATTAAAATCATATCTAGAATATAAACCATGTGAGAGGACACCGAAATAAATTTGAGTAACCCACCAAAATCTTGATTAAGTCTTTTCCATTTTTAATGGATGATTTGTTTTTATTGTTAATTTACAATTTGAATTATTTGATTGTTTCTTTCGGTGTCTTGAATGATATGTATTAAGTTGTTTCTCGCTGAAGTGTGTTTGTTTGACAATTATGTTTCATTTCATCTTTTTTAAAATATGTCATGAGTACCTCAATAAGAAAGATCCTCTTCAAACATCTCAAAGAACTTTTACGTATGAAATTTCATCTAAAAGGCTCGATACAGTTTTGTAAATCACATCTTGTTTGGGATTTACGACCATCGTGTTGGTGCTCTATATTAAGGATCTAAAAACATAACACAACAAGATAGAAGGTGGTATTGGAACTTGAAGTTAACTCAATAAAAAGATGAAAGTGAGTTAAGTATTTGATTATATCCACTTTTTCACATTTTGTGTTTTCATTTTGCTATTTTGTTGGCCTTTATATCTTACTTGATTATGTAGAATTGATTCTTTTTTAGGTGTGTTTTAATTCAGTTTCCTATATAAATAGTAGCTAACGATACTCTGTGACTTCTTAAGTCGATGTCTTCAATTTCCAACAATAGCTGAAAATCTAGAATCAAACATGTATATAATACAATATAAATTTCATAAGCGTTTTCTTTTTCTCCTTCAAAATACCCTTAAAAAGATTTACAAAGCTTGTTGTAAACGATTGCATTTGCTAATAATCAATTTCCCATTGACTTAATTACGTGGAATTGATTCATTTTTTAGTGTGTTTTAATTAATTTTCCTATATAAATAGCAGATAATGATACTTCATGACTTCTTAAGTGAGTGTCTTCAATTTCCCATAACAACTGAAAATTCAAAATCAAACATGTGTGTTATTGATAATTCTATGAAATGAGAGTTATCATAACATTTCTAGACCTAAACTAATATTACTTAGAGAGTTAATAATGAGTTTTGTTCCCATTTTTAGTAAATTTTCCATGAGTATCAATTTAAGCTTAATTAAAACAATTTGATGTGTTTTAGATCATTTTTAGCTTTGATTAAATGTGATATGGTAGGCAACCCAAAAGCTCATGTTTTGTTTATGGATCCTATAGAAGAGGCACTACATTACTGCAACAATAGGCTTGCAGAAAATGATAAAAGACTTATCTGCATATTAACAAAAATAAGTCTGAATCAGAGAAAATGTTGGAGCAAACACTGCAGAAATCTAGGACCACATACAGACAAAATTGTCCACGTTGTTCAAGCGCTATCTAATAGATTCTGCTGCATCCATTACTGTACTACCACTGTCAGGTACAGACAAAACAGTGGCAAGCGTGGCAGGCAGTATAAAAAGAAATGTGGTCCTAAAATGCTAAGAATGGACAAGTGTCCTCATGCCTTTTTAGGTTGCCTTAATCTCAAGCTATGAAATGGCACATTTTAAGGAAACATGATAGCAGAGACATATCCACTGTTGTCAAACACAAAAATAGAAAAAAGAAAAAAGGATTTCAGAGCTGCAACAGGGAGCATTTCATGAGAAGAATAAGAGAAACTTGAAGACTGAAATGTGAAACTTTGGTCTTTTTTGCATCTTAACTTTATTCTTATATTTTACTCGTTGTATTTTCTCTTTGATGATGTATTTCATTGCAAACACTTATGTGTTTACTATTTTAAAGGTCATTATGAATTAAACTTTAATGTAATTGGGTTTTAAATGAGTTTAATAGTTGTTCGACTTATATGTGTATGTTGCTTAGAATCTACTGTAGCATTTTGTTTTAATTTTATATATTACAAATCTCTATTTCAGTTGACTACTCATTTAGTGGATACTAGCTAAGAAGAAGCATAAAAAAGGTCTTACTTAGTGGATAAATTAAGACAGTACATGGTTTTAGATTAGGTTTACAAGTTGAGTTAATCCCGATTTGAATAGGGTCATATCTAATCTAAGATTAGTGAAGACTAGACATAGGAATTCACCTTATAGTGCAAATAGAGTCCAGATCGTATAATGTTATGTTTAATGTTAATTTAATAATTGGTCACTGTTAGATTGCATATAGATATAAGATATCCAACATGCAATAGTTGAGGATGCATTAGAGATTCTGTCCAGTGCTGTAGTAAATGTTGTAGCAACTACGCCTCAAGTGTAAAATAATCAATAACCATTAAGTGAGTTTAGAACCCAACTACTCATTTGTCATTGAAGTATATCTTTGTGTTTAACTCTAGTTTTTCTTACTATATTTGCTTATTACATTTTTAATTTCATTATATCACTAATCTCATCATTTATTTTGTTTTATTTAGTTTACTAAAATTGCACTGTTAAGATTGCTGCAGCAGGTCCTGTAACATCAATCCCTATGGAGATGATCTTGATACTCATCATTATATTACTTGTTGTGTATACTGTTGAGTGCTAGAAAGTGTATATTTATAAAGGAGAAAATCATCATTTTACACTCTCAGTCTCACTAACATCCTTACTTTTTTGTATTTAAGTCCCATGTTATTTTATTATGCGTGTTTTATTATATTTAAGTACTTTATATAATTTAGGGGGCATCATGACCATTTCACAATAAACGAGAGATCAGATAGCAAAACAGACAGCAATTTTAAACTCAAGACAATCGAAAACCTTAGGATGAGTATAAAAGGATAAATGATATTGTTCACATGTACAGTATTGTTCATGGTACTATCATAAAATTTCAATTATGAGTAGCTAATTTTCTTTCAAACTTGGGTTGAAGGTGAAGTCTCAATATGTTCCATGGGCTTAATTTAGAAAATTTACTTTCTCTTCCCCTCTAATTTTTGTGCATGTTTTGACTTTTCGTCAATAGATAGTAATAATCTTGTCTAGATATTCCACTAGTATAACTGTCTCCCTAGTGAAAGGTTATTACTATTTGGCACGATAAGCACTTAGCACCATATTTATTGGAGTGAGGTTCATGAGGAGTGAAAATCTCCCTCATAATTTAATTGACACTAATAAGGAATATTAAGTCCATGGTGCATGTTGAGTGCAGATCTAGAGACCCAAGAGCTTTATTTTAATAGTTTTCACTTTAATTTATTCCCACCATTCCAATTTAAATTTTAGGATAGTCTAAATTACTTTCACTACAAATCCAACCACCCACTTAGAAAATTAACTCTACACGCAATTAAAATCCACCTCTTCGTTGGATCGACACTCATCACAGTTGATCTATTCTATAATAAATTTGTGCACTTGTGAGTTCAATAAAATTTGCACAATATACACTTGCATATTAACATCGCTCTACATTTTATAGAGCACACACCAGTAATACATGTAAATTGCATAATTATTTTCCTTCTCTCCCTTAAGAAGATTTACAAAACTCGTTGTAAACTTTGCATTTGCACAACAACTGAAAACCTAACATTAAACATGGATGTAATAAAATGTAAATTGCTAAGCTCGTTGTAAACGATTGCATTTGCTAACGATCAATAGCATTTCTTTTTACATTCGTTAGTTAATTAAAGCAAAGGTCTAATTGGCAGATGAGTTTTCTGATCCATTTATTTTTTACATGCCTAATTTTGATAAATGCACATTTGCTAAAAGAAAGAGAGCCCCAACTATGTAAGACTTGATTGCAAAATCAACGACATTGTAAAAATTTAGAAATGGTTTGTCCAATTCATGAAGATAAAATTAAATTAGTTAAAAATGGCCTAAGTAAAAAAATTATTAGACGATATCTTACGATCTCTTGATTCATATCCATGCAAATATGTGCAATGTCAGATTCATAATTTATGGAAACTGTTCCAAAAACAAAGTGCACAATTTAGCATTAGGAATCTCACTTTAAAAGATCATGTTTGCCAATTTATAAAAAAAATGAATGAAAAGCCTATTCTCGGCCTATAGAGGACATTCAAGTGGTTAGTAAATATAAAACTAGAGGAAGATGTATGTCACGATCACAATTACTAGTAAATATTATTTTACTTTACTGTTCTTTTATTGTTTGCATTATTACTTTTAGTAGTGTTATTTTATATCTAATCATTATTTGTTATCGTTTTACTATTTGCTTTTTTTACTTTTGAATTATTAAGTCACAAGCTTACGCATTATTTAACAAATACAATAACCTATTTGCAATTGTGTATCATTATGTCTATCACCAAGATTTTTAAATATTAGCTTCTTTTTCAAATACTCACAAATTATTTTTGAAGATTGTTCTAATAGCATCAAAATTAAGTAGACAATTTAAGAACATTTTTGTGCTTTCTACAAGGTTTCACTGTGGGAAATATGAGTTTATGTGTTATAGTTGAGAGAAAACTACACTTGGTATATCGAGGAGGTGACCGAGGGTCATTGGTTATCAAAGCTTGTCCCAAAATCTGTTTTTATTAAAGGAAGTCAAGCATTAGACATTATCCCAAAAACCCTAAAACCTCTGGCTACCTGCCCAACCCACTAGCTGAAGAAGAATCAAATATGAAAGAGAGAATATTTGAAATGATAAATCATACAGATGCTTTCATTTTCTTACCAAGAGATCTTGTAACTCTAGAGGCGCTAATTATATTTGCATCTTGGGCTCATTTGAGCATTCATAAAAAAAAAACTATTAGTTTGTTAAATATTAATAACTTATATGATAGCTTGACAACATTTCTTAACCATGCAATTAAAAATCATTCCATTCTCAGGAAAAAAACCTCTTTATTTGTGCTACTGCTAATGAGTTACTCGATCTTTTATAAGCTCACAAACCAAAGCTAGATCCCAACACCTTGGTGTTTGATTCATTGATTAATGATGATAGCAGTAGCTCTAGTAAGAAGTGTAAATTAGATTTAATTGTCTGTTTGTAAATATTTTCTTGCAATTGTTAGGTAATGTCTTCTAAACTCTACATCTTTCATTTAAGACATTGAGAACAACGTCTTGTTCAGGTTGGGGAGGGAATATTTAACAGTTATGGAATGTCTCAGTCCTAGTGATGTTTTACTAATTTGTGTTGTAAATTCTAACTTTGGATAAATTTAAGTAGAAGATGGTTGAATATTGAGTGTAATAACTTTAGAAATACATCTTCTTAGTCTTAAAGTCTAGTTACCTTTAACCCACAAAAAAAAAACCAAAAAACATTTTTTTAACATTTTCTTATGTTGTCATCATCTTTCAAGCTTCTGTAGCCAATTCTGGTGCTTCAACTTTTTCTTTTATTATGTTTTCTTTATCTTTTTTTTTTGGCCTTTTTACATACGTATCTTTAGATTATAAAACATTGGGAACAATGTTTAGAATAAGTTTGGGGGATAGTGTCTGAAAAAATAATTAAGTCATTTTGTGTGATCTTTTAACATTACATGATATGATGACATCTAAATTTTAGTATTTGTATTATCTTTGACTTTTAGTTAATTACACAATGTTTGCCACTTTACATGTTAATTTTGGTGATAAGTGTGAATTAAGAGATTTGTTGAATAAAATTGATTAAGTTATTTAAAGAAATGTACATGTCATAGTAAGTTTCAAGTGAGTTATTAAACCTATTATCCTTGGAGAGTAATCATATTTGCCTGTACAGCTAACAGTTTATTATTTTATGAAAGATCTCTATATTTTCTTTCAAGTCAACCAATAAAAAAATGAAAAAAAATTGTGTAGCTACATCTGAAAGTTCATTGAACTAATAGATATGAAAGATTATTTAAAACTCTAAAAAATGACAAAAAGATCATCTTTGATTCGTTTAACCCTTTTCTAGCCATTTTTATTGTAAAGTATCTATAGTCACTTATATATATATATGGTGACTTATCATCCTATTGCACTCCATAGTGGAGTACCACCTTATCTTTTATATTTTCCATCACCCAATTATATTTGAAAAAGTAAGGATAATTATTTATTCATGAAACTGATGCAAGACCAAAAAAAATATTAAAAAAAGAGATAAAAAGCACATTGCAATCTCCAAAAGATCTCTATTTTTCAAACATATATTTTATTTTTTCTATTATCTCTTCTTTCTTAGTCATATCCCTTGCTTACATGACGTCCTAGTAAAAGTCCTACATTTGGATCCGGGTCCGGATTTTGTCAACCCTATATTAGTTTTTAGGTAAATTAAAAGAAATTAACAATTTAAGTCTTTTTTATGTAAGGTGTTGTGTGTGGCGTGTAGGGTACCTTCCGGATGCCATAACTTAGCCTACATGTGTCCATTTTGAAGCTTACAACAAGACGAACAAAAGTCATAACTATCTAAGCCATTTTGTCCCATGATCAGGTAAACAAATTCACTTCTTTCCTAGTTACTTCCCGGCTTTAAGATTTTGCCCTATTTTTCTTGATTATTCTAGGATTTTTATCTTTTTTTCTAAAACTCGAATTTGAGTGCTGTTTGTTTCCCTTTTCTTATTTTGATTAGAAGAATTTAATTGTCATATTATATTTTAGATTTTTCTATTTTGATAAATTCGCAATATTTAACCTTGTTATAAAAGGGCCTCAAAACCCTAGTTTATTCATTCAAACTTTTCAATAAGATTTCTCATTATTTAGAAACCTAGTTTATTATTTCAAGAAAGTTCAATAACATTTTCGTTTCACCACTTTTTCTTTGTTAATCGACTTCGGACTCACCGAACTATATTATAACAATATACTCTTATACTTAGAAGTAATTAATACTTTTGAGTCATGTTATTGGTCTAAAAATCATTAGTACAAATAGGATGACAGCTTCAGCAAAGTTATAGTTACCATAGTTATTATATCATTAGTGTTCACAGCTGCACTGATGTCTCTGTTTATAGTTGGCACATGAAAGTTTGAGCTATCGTTGAAATATCAGATGTGTATAGCTTTTTTAAAAAACCAAATGTGTATAGCTTTTTCAATTCTTCAAAATGTGAAACTGGAATAAATATTATTTGTATGATAGTGTTCTTCTTTGTTGCAACAATACTGTGTATCTCTGTATCCATGGGAGTTTGTAGTTGTCATAGTTAATATACATTTCTACCTGTTTATTGTGACAGTTGGGATTGTTATAATCATTTTAACTGCTATGAGTCTTTATGTCTTGATTAAGTATTAAGTTAGATGTTTTATAGACGCTACTCGTGATTTCTTGCAGATAGCACTTATAAGAGGATATAGAAACTTTTTCTAGTCATTTTTGTTTATACGTGACAAGTGATTTTCAAAGGTGCGTCTAATCAATACTTCAGTACAATTTAAAATGTTAAACTAGCTGTCAATTTCTATTTCTATTTTTTTAGTTACTCTAATTTTTTATTTCTTAGTCTTACTTTATGTTGCGTCAGTATGCTTGCTTGCATAGTAATAATAGTTTCCAAAGTTGATTGAGGCAATCAAATCATAGTAGTAGTAGTAATAAAAAGTAAGGAAAGAAAGAAACATTATTGTATAAGAATAAAAAGTGAAACCCAATATCTCATCAATTGGCCCATAATCCCAATCTATTAATAATTAAAATTGTGTTTCTCTCCCGCAATTCTCATATCTATTAATTTCTCCCCGTCATGATAAACGTTCATCATAACAAAAGTGTAAAAGTGGTGTCATCATTAATTATATGTTTCTTTAATTTATTTCTTCTTGATGCATTCATTGTGGCTAAAAATCATTCTAATTGAGCCTCAATTATGTTATCCTATAAAACCATTTAATATAGTTATTTAATTTTGATGTCGAACTGATTTTTGTACTAAATTTTTTATAATAGTATAATAAATAGTTATTAAAAAAGAAATTAAATCTTAATTACACTTTATACAAATACAGGCGAGATCGAAGAGGTATAAAATAAGTTTGCATGCTTCATTGCTCGAGAAAGATAGTGGGACACTACGGAGTAATGTTAGGGAAGTCTAGAATTTGACTTGCGCTGGTTTAATTAATTAAGCTTTGATAACGAGGCACCAACTGTACTTCTGTAATCAATGCCGGTTGATGAAGCTATAAATACACCCATTTTCTCGTTTGAATGCAATTTTCAATCCGATATATAGACCTATAAGTAAATCCTCCAACTGTTTTATTCAAAGTCGAATAGACCAATTAGTTAATTTTGTACCACACAAAATCCAAATTAACTTAATTAGACTAATTAAAAAGCACACTTTTTATGTAGTTGAACTAAAAATGACTCGATATGTAGACATTGGAAGTGTTTCAAGAAATCTTGGTAAATAAACGTTACTTCTCAATATATTCATTGAAGTTTATTCATTCTTTTGCTATATATATCACCCAATATGAATCTTATAATTTTTTTTTAAGAAAAAATCATAATCCCTTTGATACAAACCCTAATTTCCCTCAGTTGTCTCTAATTCATCATTTGAGTTAAATCTTTCTCTCACGACTCAATCTAACCATAATAATATTTATCAAAAAAATCAAACCATAATAATAATAATAATGACAACAGCATAAAAACATTGCATGAGATGTTATTATTTTGGCTTACAAAAACATTAATGATGCGTTTATAAAACGGGAATTGAAATAGGTTGGAATCGGAATGAGTTGGAATCAGAATAAATTATTTACTTAAGTTATAAGAATTAAAATTGGAATGAGTTATATTGCCACTAATGCATTCACTTCATCTTGAAATCAAAATTAGAATTAATTAAATTGTTACAAATTACTAAAAAAATCTTAATTAACTATTTTCATAATTAATATTTTGTACTTTAATTATTGCGATTATTATTATACAAAAATTAATAATAATAATAATAATATTAACATTAATATATTAATTAATTATAATACTTTTATCATTAATAAAATGATAATAGTAACAATTATTATTATTATCATCATCATCATCATGTCATTATTATTATCATTATGATCATCACCACCACCACCATTATTGTTATTTATTAATGTCATTATTTTTATATTTATAATATTATGATTATTTTATTAACAATAATTATTTTGAATATTAACAATCGTAATAATTATAATAAAAAATAAAATAATCTACTACTAATACTATTATTATTATTATTATTATACTAATAATAAATAGTGAATGATCTATTTGAAATATTACACAATTTCTGTCGGACTAAAATATAAAATGATAAAACTTAATTGAGGGCAACTTAAAAATTATGAAAATTATAAAAATTTAATGGGTGTAAATTAAGGAGTTCAAGTAATGAGAACTTGATTCCGTACTCCATTCATGAGAGTCAAAGTTTAATTTCTTAATCTCAAAAATATATAGATCTCGCATTTTTTATTCTTATTCTCTTTCTATTTTAATAACTAAATACTATCAACTATTTTCATTTTAAATTTTATTTCTTAATAGTATAAATAAACACACCCTAAAAGTGGAAATAAAGGAAAAGAAAACATTTCAAGAAATATGAGAAAGTAAAAGATGGATGACGTTAATGAAATAATGAGACATCGGCACAAGAATAAAAGTGAATCCCAACATCAATTAATTGATCAATAATTCCAATCTATTACTACTTTTGTTCCTCTCCCGTCGTTATCATATCATATCAATTCCCATCCACCAAATCAAAAGTGAAAAAGTGGTCTCACTCATTGCAATCATATATTTATTTTCTTATAAAAGTTAAAATGTAAATTCCAAGATAAAACGTGGACCAATTGTAGTTTACACCATTTTTTTTTTATATACCATAAATAAAATGCTAGGAAAATAGCGCATACACTTATAATTATAACCAAATATTTACCCTCCAAAAAGAGAATCATTATATTTCAAATATAATGAGTAGGGATGGCAACGAGGAGGGGAGGGGAGAGGACCGATATTCCTGCACTTACTTTTGATATCTTTGTCTCCGCTAGAATTATTTAAGGGAATTCTCGTCCCCTCTCTAAATAATAATAGAGGATCCTCAATAGATTTTTGATCCCCGAATAATTGATATGTTTTTAAATTTAAATTCTGAACTTGATTTAATTATAGTAAAAAAAATTAAACAAAAGTAAGGTTTGACAATATATCTTACACTAACATTAATCAATTACAAAAATCACATTACAAAACACAAATCATCAGAATAATTATCTCCGTCAATCTTCATAATTTTATAATAAAAAAAATTACTTTTATATCAATAATGAAATAAATGAGATACTGAAATTAATATTTTTAATAAAAGCATTTACTTTTGCACCTTGTGCTTCTCCTGTTCTTCTTTGAGGAATGTGATAAATTGATAGATAATATCAGGTTTCAAATATAAAACAATCAAAATAATATAAGTAATATAACTCATAATCTAAAACTGTTTTGAGCCAAAGTCTTTAGAATAAGTTCTGGTCAAATAGTAATTCAGGACTACAACTAGTTAAATAGGCTCAAAATTTTTATAGTTGATTTGTTTAAATATTTTGATTTTTGTTATTAATACCAATATTTAATATAATTTAAATTTCATTATTCATTTATTAATCATTCTAAAAAATAAAATCAAATTAAAAAATAATATGAAGAAATGAGAAATGAGTAGGGGATGGGGATTTCACCTCATCCCCGTCCCTTCCCGAATAAGAAACTGGGTAAAAAATTGTCTCCGTCTCTTCTCCGAATAAGAAATTGGGTATAAAATTGTCCTTATACCCTCCCTGAATAGGGAAAATTCCTAAGGATCTCCGTCCCCGTGGAGATTTTTGTCATCCCTAAGAATGAGCTATTTCAACTTAGATTTTTAATTTAAAATTTTAACACAAATTTTATTCATTGATTTAAAATAATCCAATGATAGATATTAAAAGTTAAAATAATATTTAATGGTGATAATTCATCTACTTATGGATTTATTAAAAATAATGGCTCAATATTCATGTTAAAATTTTAAGTGAAAAATTTAAGTTAGAATAGCCTAACCTTTTAAAATATTAGGAGAGACTTACTACTACTCTTTAAAGTTACGAGATTTAGATGTGAGTATAACTAAATTAAAGTGTAAACCTAGTATAACTAAATTAAAGTGTAAGCCTTGAAAGGAATTTAAAAATTCAATTCTATCTTAGTTTTGTTGATTTTTAAAAGTTTATGTCACGTGTGACAAAAAAAAATAGTTGAGATTTAATTACATATTATGCACTCTTACTCATAATAATCATCACAAACTGGTAAGAAGATAAGCATCAAAACTCAAACCAACTAGAAATTCAAATTTGTTAACACATGATATTATTTAATATGCAAATTTTGTATTCCAAGATATTGTATAGTGTGCTTTTTTTTCTTTTTTCTTTTTTTCTAAAAGCATGTATAGTATAATTTAACTAAACTTCAATTCGTGTATTAAATATTCTGTATTTCATTTCTCAACTTTACAAGCACACTAGTTTAGGGTTTAGGGTTTATTTTCTTGTTTGCTATCATTTTGGCCCTTACGATAATAATCCACCTTAATCACGTGATCCCATTCCCATAAGATTAGCAAAGTCTAGGATTTGACTTGAGTGGATTTAATTAATTAATTAATTAGCTTCGATAATGACGCACTAACTCTAATTGTATAATTAATGCCAGTTAATGAAGCGATTAAATCATATGTATCTAACTGAAAATACGTCCATTTTGCCATTTGACTGCGATTTTCAACCTGACCGACCTATATAAGTCAATCATCTTACTGTTTTATTCAAACTTGAATAGACCAATTAATTAAATTACTTACAAATCAAAATAAATTAAAATAAACCAATATTAAAAAGCATCTTAGTTGTCAATAATTTGACTAGAGTTGTAAAAGAAAAACAAGAGGTTGTCACATAAAAGTTGTGAATTAATTCATCTAAATTGCCTGACAAATATCTAAATCTAAAGTCTAAACTTATTTAATCAAAGTGAAGCATCTTTTTTTAATTTTTAAATTTTTAAATTGAGATACGATATTCACATATCTGCACTTCCTTTAATAAAGAAAGATTTAGGTGAAAGTTTTGTGCTGTGGATATCATAAACAATTATGTGACATGATATGAAAATCTTTTTTAAAGAGAGTGATTAACAAATAAATAACCCATTTTGTTTTTATTAATAATAAGATGGGTCATATCTGATCATATTGTAAGTAATGAACACTATCTGGTGCTTATCGATAGCAGGATTTATTGATGCTTTATTTCACATCCAACGTTAATGCTTTGCCATAAATTAATATATTTATTTTAATCAAGTCAAACAATGATACCGTAGTGAAAAGCACATATGAAAGATGCATTAATTTTTAGGGAAATTATTGGAAAAAATGCCCCTCAACCAATAGTGTCTGAAGAGTGTAATTTACTCTCTCAATAAGTAGTGTCTTGTGGCGGCAATGAATACTCTTACAATTAAGTGAGAATATATTACTCTAGTGGCCGGAAGTATCTATAGACTTAGTCATAACCTCGGATGACTCGCCTTTATCACTGAGGTTCTGCTTAGTATAATTTTTTAAGTAAAATTTATTTAAATAGAAATTTTATAAGTAAAAATTTTATTTAAAAATTTTAGTTATTTAATTGTTAATAAAAAATTTTATTAAAAATTTATAAAATTATTTTAATAGATAAATTTTTTAAAATTATGTTATGAAAAGAATAAAATAAGTAGACGATATTTAAATATTTTAACATTTAAAAATAATTTTTCAACCTTTATTTCTAAAACCTCAAAATTTGACATTTTTTTAGTATAGGTAAAATAGTTTATTTAAACTTTAAAAGTTTTATTAAAAAAATAACAAAATAATAATAAAAATTATAATAAGTGCTTATGTGATTAAATAAGCACTAATAAACATTAAATAAGTTATACCAAATATGCACTGAGTATAAGATACTATTCAATAATTTTTTATGAATGAAACCACTCCCAAATTTTTATTTGTTCACCTGATACATCTGAATTATTCCATTACATTTTGGCCATTAAGATCTGATTTTGATACCAGTAATAGGGGTGCTGAGCATAAAATATCAAAATATTTAATTCGAAAGACTAACTTAATTATTACGTGGATTCAATTATCCTATCAATAATCCAAGAAAATTTCACTCTTGACTAACATGGACTTGCGCCACAACAAAAATATTCAGATTAGAGTACTCCAAGTAGATTTGTGATAAAGAATTATGAATATTACTAGATATTATAGTAGTAGCAGTAGTAATAATAATAATAATAATAATAATAATAATAATAATAATAAATTCTTAGGAAGAGTACACCCATAGTGAGAAAATTACAGCTAAAACCGGCCAACTCCAGTAATATTGATGTTAATTGATGGAATTGCAATGGCAATATGGCATAGTTCTGTTTGTATGATTACCTCATGATGATCGACGATCCATTTCCATTCTAATTCCACGACGGGGTATCAACTAGATGAAGACCAGTGACTTGTTCAGTTGGTGGGCCGTCCTTTACTCAATTTACATGTGAGGTTGGTGCAAGGCACTATCACCATAATTTTCCTTTGCCCTGCCTGCTGCTACGCACTGCCCACTGCTCAGCCTCCTTCTGCCCCTCTGTACTGAACTGTAACATTAATTTCTTTTTCTCTAAAGCTGAAACACGTATCTATTATGTAGAGTCAGACTACAGTTTACGAATGCATTCGGTCTATTAAAACAACGTACTAAATTTTTTTGATGTATGTCTCGAGTTATGGGTAACATTATCACTTGAAAAATATAAGAATGATTAACTTAATGTGTTGATACGCAGATGCACTGTAGTCTGGATTGTATATTATAAATACAATCAAAGACTGATATTTTATTGCTATAAGTGACAGGTGTGGGATTTTTTAGATTTGAGAAACACTCAATGACTCAAACACTAGTACTGGTACTAATATTTACTAGTATAGAGTTGAAGAAAAAGTAGACTGCTGTCTTTATTAGACAAATAAATTATGTGAAAGAACACTCCGAAGAAGCAAAAGCAAAGCATGATGCTTTATACTCCTTTATAAATTCCTCATCAGCAACTTAACCAAACAACTCATCTCGCTTCATATTTTTATTTTTCCTCATATTCCTGATTCCTCTCTCTTTTTTCCTGTATTTCGTGTGTGTGCTACCTAGTGAAGCTAGCCAAGCTCGCAACAGTAATGGCTAAGAAGCCAAGAATTGTCATAATTGGAGCAGGAATGGCTGGTCTTACAGCTGCTAATAAACTCTACACTACCCCTAGCTCTAAAGACTTGTTTGAGCTTTGTGTTGTGGAAGCTGGCACAAGAATTGGTGGGAGAATCAACACTTCTGAGTTTGGGGGTGACAGAATTGAGATGGGGGCAACATGGATCCATGGCATTGGAGGCAGCCCAATTTACAAAATTTCTCAAGAAATCAATTCACTTGAGTCTCAACAGCCATGGGAATGCATGGACGGTTTCTCTAGCCAGCGTACGACCGTTGCTGAAGGTGGTTTTGAGGTTAATCCGTCTATTGTAGAGCCTGTATCGTCTCTTTTTGATAGCCTCATGGATTATGCTCAGGGGAAGCTCTCTGAAGAAAGTACCAGCTGTGAAAAAGCTGAATTTTGCAAACTTGCTTGTAAAGCTTTCAAGATTTGTAGTAGCAGCAATGGTGACTCATCTGGTAAGCTTAGTGTTGGTTCTTTTGTTAGACAAGGTCTTAATTCTTATTGGGATTTCTTGAAAGAGCAAGATGAGCTTAAAGGATATGGTACTTGGAGCAGAAAGTTGCTTGAAGAAGCCATTTTTGCTATGAATGAAAACACTCAGAGGACTTACACTTCTGCTGGGGATCTGATGACTCTAGATTTTACGGCAGAAAGTGAGTACCAAATGTTTCCTGATGAAGAAATCACCATAGCTAAAGGCTACATGAGTGTAATTGAACATCTAGCTTCTGTGCTTCCACCTGGTTTTATTCAATTAGGCAGAAAAGTCACTAACATTGAGTGGAAACCAGCAGTTGAGATTGAAAATGGCTATGGTAATGGTGCTTCTGGCACTGGCAGGCCAGTGAAGCTACATTTTAGTGATGGATCTGCAGTGTTGGCTGATCATGTTATTGTCACAGTTTCATTGGGTGTACTAAAAGCTGGAATTAATCATGATTCAGGTATGTTTAGTCCTCCTCTTCCATCTTTCAAGACTGAGGCAATATCAAGACTTGGTTATGGTGTTGTTAACAAGTTGTTTGTTCAATTAAGTCCATCAACATCACATGATACTCCGAAAGGCGATAGCTTGAGCAAGTTCCCCTTCCTGCATCTGGCCTTTCATCGTCCTGACTCCGAATTCCGAAACAAAAAGATCCCCTGGTGGATGAGGAGGACAGCTTCTTTGTGTCCAATTTACAAGAAATCAAGGGTTTTACTATCTTGGTTTGCAGGGGAGGAAGCACTCGAGCTTGAATCACTTAGTGATGAAGATATTATTAATGGGGTATCAACAACAATCTCTAGCTTTTTGTCGCAACCCCAAAAGAAAGTGGAATCTAATTCCCATGAATTATGGAATGGGAATGTGAATCATCATGTGGAAAGCTCAAAAGGAAGTGAAGTGAAATTCACCAAGGTTTTGAAGAGCAAATGGGGTAATGATCCTCTATTCTTGGGATCATACAGTTATGTCGCGGTTGGATCAAGTGGCGATGATTTGGACACCATGGCCGAGCCATTACCAAAGATTGGTCCCAATTTTGAGTCTTCGGCAATTCCTCCACTTCAAATCCTTTTTGCAGGGGAAGCAACCCACAGAACTCATTATTCTACTACTCATGGAGCTTATTTTAGTGGTCTTAGAGAAGCCAATAGGCTTCTTCAACATTATCATTCTGTGGGGGCTTAGGACATTTATTAGTACTTTCTTTATTTTATTTAACACCTATTTTCCTGATATCTTTTTTTTTCTTTTTTCGTTTTTTAATTTTCCATCTAAAACATCTTGCTTTCTATAAAGCAAGCATGAGTGCAAACAAGAATGAAAAAGAAATTAGGGAGGAGGAATGAAAGAGATGGATTGGGACCATTTTTAGATGTATTGCATAAATTAAAGAAGCTTATTTCTTTTTCTCATTAGTCTATTGTTATTCTCTTGGTTTGTAACTACGATTCCTTATTTATTAAATAGTCTTTAAAAGCAAAACCAACCAAAGATTGTTTAGCATTATTTCAAAGCTTTCAAAAAGTAAAGAACAACGAAAAGCTTTGGATCCCACATCTCTCTCTCTCACTTTTCACTAGAATTTGTTTTGGTTATGCCCATTAGCCATTAGCCATTAGCCATTACTCCCATAGGACAGGATCCGATAAACCCGGAATTTTCCAGCTTGTTATCTTTTTATTTGTTCCTTTGTGTGGCTTGTTTCTCTGCCCCTGACATTGTTCTCTCAAATCCAAACAAGTTCTTGTCTCGCTCGATAATCAGATTGCACGTAGGGCCTTCTTTTCGTTTTAACATTTTAAGAGCCATGTCTATATAATCTCTGGACTATCTATATTCTATGAGCTGGCACAAGTGGAGGCCTTGCTTGGTTCGAGGGTGGTGCATCGAGATTCCGATGGCTTGAGGCCTCGATGGCTTGAGGCGAGCTTGTTGTATTGACTATTCAGTGAATCACTTTTCGAGGTGGTCTTGTGATTTTATTTTACTTTTTTTTTCTCATTTGGTTGCTGTTTTATTGTTTTTTTTCCTTTCAAGTTTTATGTTTTTTTTTATCTGAACTACGAGATGGTTCTGAATGAGTCTTTAAGCCTTTAAATTCGTATCATAAATTAGATTAATCTCCGTTCATACCAGGTAAGTCTATAAAAAATAAAGTATTGACCAAATTTTATGTTTTCTATGCGTGCTGAATTTTCTTGTCTTTTTTTTTTCTTCTTTTTTCCTAATCGAATGAGTATCTTCACCAACAAAATCTAGGGTGGATAGACTATGTTGAACCTGAAAAATTTCTCGTGTATTTCATTAAATCTTAATGTGTGAATTTGTTTTCTTTTTTAGTTACAATAAACTAATAATGAATAGAGATGATTTGGTGTTGTGAAGTATTATATTAAATAAAATTTAGGATTAATTTCTCTTAAATATTTTGAAAGAACACATTATGAGCGATGATGTAACATTGACCTTTTAATATAATTTATTATTTCTTTTTCTTTTTTTTTAAAAAAAATTAACAAAGAGCTGGGTCGTGTTTGTGATTCACATTAAAATGGGACAGACCCACCGTCCAAATCCAATGGAATAAAAAAAGACTTGCTTGCTAACGAAACGTCACTTGACAATGTGACATAGGTAGAGATGCTAATTGCCGTCTGATTGCTTTGATTCTTGATCATCATATGGGACCCATGTCAATGATAGGTCCCATTCCATGAAATGGCTCACATAAACTGAGACAGTTAGTGCTCAGCGTAGGCCGCAGCAGTGCCCTACCCACTTGTTACGATTGATTGATATGCTAGACCAAATCCATCCCCCGTCAACACTTTAAGCTAAACAGTTAGGGATGGCAAAAAAAAAAAAAACATTGGGGAACTAGGAGAAAATCTACTGTAGGTTTTAGGCGTGTTTAGTAATGGTTAAAATTTGTAGTGGACAAGATTTATTTATATAAATTATTACGGAATACAAGCGAATTTAATAATTTAAATTTTTTACGAATTTTGAATTTAGTAATGATAAATCAGCAACGGACGGTACCTATTATCATTCCTATAAATAATTTATATTTTAATCAACCTCTGTATCAACAGACTAAGTACTACGATAATAAATTACTCTAAAGGTATTTTATCACGTGATATAGTATTAGATCTCATGGTAAAATTTAGCAAGGGTAATTTTTAGGGACCTCCCCTGAGGTTTACCGTATTGACACATAGAGAGAATGTATCCGCGTAATTACAACCACCTCCCCTCCCGTTAGTATTCGGTTATGTATGGCATCAGTATATGAGGGTAAATATGTAAAATTGCCTTATAAAATTCAAAATAATTCAAAAGTGCAGCTTTGTAAAGGTGGATGCCTGAGAAATTGTAAGAGTTTACTCCATTAACCAGTGCTTTGCAATAACCAGTGGACAAAAGCAAATAAAGATTTTCACAAAATGAATGTTACACTTAGCCTCCTCTTTCACATAAACAACACTGAACAATATCTTTATCTTTATGTAGCTGTGGAGGAGAGGTTCATTTGGCTGAAGGGTTTGGTGCGAAAAAGAGATAACAAGATGAGCTTTGGTGGTGGCCCAAGTGCGCAACGAACTGAGTTTCGGCGACGAACGCCTTCAATCGCAACTGGAATTGGTGCGAAAAAGAGGTAATCATCATTTATTACAATTTAAAGATATAAATCAGATGCAACAAATGCAATAGATGAGTGTGATGATTTTAGGTTAATAAAAATGAAAATGGGTTTTTCTTCAATTTCCACCAATTTCTTTGTTTTTCTTATCATCTTCTTGGTAAATGTTTGGGTGTGATTCTGTGGCGTTTGAGGTTTTGGTCGGTTTTCTTTGGCAAAGTAAAGACATTATTTATTTTCTCGAGAAGTTTATTATTTTTTTAAAAAAAAAATCAATGAATTTTCCTGTAATTTTTTACTGAAAGTTGTCTTAACAGATTTATTTTTCTATAAATTTTTACTTATGACTCAAAGAAATCACTTGCTTAAACTATGGAAAAAGTCTTGAGTAGTTTATCGGGTTGATTAATTAATCCATAAAGAATAAATGGTGAAAACTACATTAAATGGTGAAAACTACATTTACAAGAGAAAAAAATTATTTTGTATTGGATTAATCATTAGAAAAACGTAAAGCAGAGTATGACATCATAGGCACCACTAAAAAAAGTGAAAAGATTCCATGAACAATGAGTAGAAAGTTGATCTTAAATAGCAAAATGACCAACTTAACATCATTCCACCAAGTAATCTTGGAATTGATTCAAAATTATGTCGGTATCAAGTTGAAAATTAGGCCAGTCTTCAACTGGTAAATGAAGCTTGGATTGCTGCCTTTTGGTCAACCAAAGCTGTGGGTGTAATCCATAACCAGTGGAATCTCGCACTTGGGTCACAATCAAGAAGGCAAAATCAGCCCCCCACTGATGAGTAATATGAATTTACAAATTTCATCTAAATTATGTTCGTTTCCAGATTTACATAGCTAGATTGATTCTATTCGTTTCCAGATTTACATAGCTAGATTCTGTTCATTTCCAGATTTACATAGCTAACTGAATAGACCAATTTGAGAGGATTTTTTTATGAAATTTTAACCTGTAAATTGCTACTCAACATAGTTGCCTATTTATATATAGATTAAAGAGCATCCACATCCCCTGTTAGTGTTAATTAAGCTTGTTATAAGTTACTAATCAATCAAAATGATTTCTGGCAAGTAGATGAACTTAGTTATGGATTTATAAGTGTTTCAACTCATGATCGAATAATCATCATCTGCAACAAACTTTCGAAAGGCATGTAAATGCCCAAGCATGTGTTAATGATAACTGCAGTTTAATAATTTGGTTGGGGTCAACTAAAGTTCATCTGTTAACATCCCTTATGATATATTAATTTTATATAAATATACATTTGTTTCTTATTATATAAATATACAATTCCAGTTACGATTTTGCTGTTATTTGCTTACCATGTGCTATTATTTATAACTTGCAGTCATGTTTACATGGAGATAGAGGCTGTGGTAGCTGGTGAAAAAATTAATGTAGCGACAGTAATTCCAGAGCAATACACCTTAAATAAGTTGTGGCAAGATGTCAGAGATATTTGTTTTGATAAACTTATAAGGCATGCTAAGGAAGTCAAGGTTGACGTCATGTTGCCATGGGAGACAGCCAATATGCATCTGAATGTTTAAATACTGGCTGCTGGTATTTGTATTAGCTGATAGGAATTCAGTCGTTAATGACATGTGACACTTTATTGTTGCTGGAATGCATATGACTTTATAATTTATATAGTTTTATTACATAGTTCTTTATTGATTTTAGTTTCTGTAGTTTCATTACTTAGTTACTTCCGTGGTTTTTTACTTTGTGTGTTTGTTATGCTTGCGACTGTCACTTGAAACAATAAAATTTGCTTTGTTTGTGCTTGATATTACAAAGTGAGACCTGCTGTATGTGTTTATTGTGGCTGATACTGTCAGTTTGAGAATGAATTTGTATTGTATTTCTACTTTTGCTCAGGGATTTACTAGTTGTCCTGTGTGATGGGAGTTGTTGTGAGTGCTTCATAGTGTTAGTTTTAACAAAAGCTTGTTATGTGCTTGAAATTGTTATTATATTTTTGCTCAGGGATTTACTGGTTGTAATTCTGTTTAAGGACTGAATTATGGACAGGAGCTTATGTTGTGTCATTGTGTGTGCTTGCTGAATTATGGACAGGAGCTTGTGTTGTGTTATTGTGTGTGCTTATTGAATTATGGACAGGAGCTTGTAACTATGAATTATTGTTATTGTGTGTACTTGCTGAATTATGGACACGAGTTTGTGCTGTGTTATTTTGCTTACTATGCTAAATACTATCAGTTTGTATAACAAATTATTGTCACATGCATTATCTTTTTTATCCATTAATACATTACACAGAAAAATCACTATATTTTACACTTCACTGCATTCTACAAACAGAGGATAGCTTAGGCATATTAGTTCTTAAGCATAATTAAATTCAGTACAAACATAACTAGGTTCAAGTACATCATCATCTTCACAACACCTTCACCAAATCCTGACCTTTGCAGCTTCTTCATAATAGTCTTCACTTCTTTCAGATTTGATTCAATAGCATTTAGGGTATCATGATCCACAATAGCACTTAAATTCCCCTCAAACACAGCTCCATTGTTGAAATCATCCCTTGCTGGAACCCACCATTTGAAGTATCCGCATGTTGTTCTGTTCAGGCATCTATAATAAAGCTTGTGAGGATTCTCATCCGATTCAGATATCATCACCTCAGCTCTCATACGACATCTACAGATTCGATTTGAGAACTTAATCAGCCTCCCATTAACAAAGTTCCTCCAAGCTGGCTCATAAATTAGTTGTGTATTTGATCGGCTGGATGTGTTTGAGCTTTCAGAATCCATGTGGTTGAGATAATGTTTGATCTTGCTTATGTTGAATGCTTCTGTTGGTGAGTTGGATGAATTCTTATATTGATGAATAAATGCTTTTGTCAATGAGCTGAATGAATGATTCTGATGATGCTGATGATGAATGCTTATGTTGTCGTGAACTGAATGCTTCCCTTGATGAGTTGATGAATGCTTTTGATGATGATGATGAGTGCTTCTGTTCAAGAGTTGAATGGATGATGACTTAAAATCGTAAGAAGAAGATGAAGATGAAATTTTGCTATGATCATTTGTTAACTTGCCCAGGCCTTTTTATAGTTGCTGCTACTACTCAAAATATTACCGTTTACTTACAACGGTAATAATGGCAGCTTTAATTTATTTTTTCTTTTTTTAAATAACAAATAATGTAAATGAAATCACATCACTTAGATGGGCAATTTGGTCTTTTTTTAGCTTTTGTGATTCTAGCAAATTTATTACCTATCGGTTCTCAAAGACTTGTTTTATAACTTAAAATTTTGGCGGGAAGGGTAGTTTAGTAATTTCAACAGTCAACTAACAGTCAACATAACCGAATACTAACGGGAGGGGAGGTGGTTGTAATTACGCGGATACATTCTCTCTATGTGTCAATACGGTAAACCTCAGGGGAGGTCCCTAAAAATTACCCAATTTAGCAATGATCTAATTTTAAAGTCCACTACTGTGCCACGTCACAAAGTACCAAAGTCTCATACAAATTTTTCTCACACTCGTGTATATCTTAAAATCAATGAAAGGTTTAAAATTCATTGATAGCAAACGGGTCCACATTCCTTAATAATTGACGTCAAAACATTCGATTTTTAAGACAAATCAGCATAACAAATCAACAAATGTTTGGAGTGAAGCCAAAATATGTTGAGCTTTGTTGCTTTTTGATTGTTTTTAAAGGTATGTTTGTTTTGGAGTTTGCCACTTTATTCCGTATTCTTCTATTGAAACTCCTACTTATCACTTATCGCTTAGTGTTACCTCTTGAGCTCAAAAAATGTAACGTTTTTAGTATTTTGACAAATTTATTTTGGAGAGGAAAATGAGATTCTTACCACGTTAAGCACCACAATAAGCACCACACAGTGTAATATGTAAACGGTGACTTTTTATATTACACACAAAATACTATGTGTGGTGCTTATTGTGGTGCTTAACGTGGTAAGAATATCGGTGCTCTTTTGGAGATGACATTGTCACGCCTCTTAACCTGATTTCTATTATTGTAAAATATATATTATCAATACTATTTTAAGATACCTTGTCGGTTAAAATTCTAAGGGTAAAATAACACGAATATGATTCTCTCTTAATCTGAGCTCTATTGAGTTTTTAAAAATCTTCTGTCATGTGTCTTTTACTGGTAGTATATGGATAAGATTTAACTTCTATTATTTTTTTATTTATTAACTACCAATCAGCAATTGAATTATTTGCTTAGGATATGATCAGATCATGAGAGAATCCTTATCCAAAGTAATAATAGGCAATTCTAAAAATACTAGCAATAAATGTAAGATTGGCAGAAAGATTCAAATCTCGACCAAAATCGTAAATTCCTTACCAATTTGGTACATATTGCAAAAAATTACTAAACAAAATTAGTAGGGATTCAAGCTTAAATTTTTTCCCGATTAAAAAGTCAGCACTGATTAGATCCCAATTTGCATTGAATTGTTTTAATTTTCTAGTTTAATTAAAACATAAAAGAGTAATTTTATTCAAAATTTGACAAAAGCTAAAAGACAATCATTAACAAAGTTATGGTTCATATTTTTCTAATTCATTAATTTATTTTAATTGAAATAAAAATTAAGCAAAAATAAAAAATAAAATTACATTTGAGACTATAGGGATGGTACAATTATTTTGATTAGTATGAATTCAATATTTTTTTTTGGTCCCCATTAAAAAATGGGTATGAAATTTGATACAATTTTTTGTTCTAATTAATCAATCCATAGGGATTAGTATTAGAGTGCGTTTGGGATTTAGGTTGAATAGGTATAGGTTAAAAGTTACAATATTAAAGTGTTTGGTAAACACTATCTGTTATAATTTAAAAATTATGTTAATATGATTTTTACTTGTATGATAACAAATTTATTATATTTTTAATAATTTTATCAAAATTATTATTTAAAATATATATCTACTATATAATATTAAATTTATTTAATACTTATAATTTTTTTTATATCAACTGTATCTTTTAAGTTATAATACCTCAATTTTAAAAAAATCCTTAATTAATCGATCTTAATGTAGACGTCCAATTAGCATATGTAGGTAAATGGTATACAATAGTTTGTAATTTCATCAGAGCGACAGTGGCAAATCGCCCTTCGTTCCGGGGCACTGTATGGTCAAATCATGAGAGCTGTTTATATCGTAATCGTACACTCGGAAGGGACATTGTGATTGTAAAGATTTAACCTTTAGCTCCACAGCCTCTTCCCCACCCCCCCTACAAAAACTGGAATGGCCCACTTGCTGTCTCTTTGTGGCCTTCAATCACACTTTATGATCTTGCCAAATCACAGGCCTATATCTGTCAACCAGTCAATTGTCTCTTTCAAAAACAAACAAATGAATGTATCAAAAAAAAAAAAAAGACAAATGAGAATCTCCAACATTATTAACATAACTCACTCGACACGTTAATTCCTTACCTTGACCTTCATTTGCCCCTCTAATCACCATTATCATAGACAAATTATAGTCAAATTAACAATAAGATAACCCTCGTATACAATTCAATCATTTAATCATACGAACCAATGAACTGGCGACGTATGTGAAGTGAACGGCTGCAAATTGTCGAGCCTAGATGTCACGTCTCAGTCTCACTTCAATTTTTCATGTGCTCACAGTCACAACGTTGCACTAGCATCCTAGCACTGTATCATTTGAACCGCAACATATCTTTAGGGTTACGAAATTTAAGTTAGAAAGAAGTCAATATGGTGGAATAATTAGGTCAAAATACGGTGATTTCAACTATTTCATCAATTACATCTTACTAAATTTTTTGTTAAACTTCTTAAATTTTTTTTGTTACATGTTTGATAGAGTCGAAATTCATGGAGTCCAATTTCTTCACATTAATTATCAGTGCTTTCTTTCTGCAAATCTTATTAGCAGTCCGCTTCATTCTTTCAGAATGAGAATAACTTTTTCTTTACCTAAAGAGGGCCAATGATGTCCCAATCGAGGATCACTGATTTAAGTAAGTTATCGGATTGGCATCTATATTTGCTTTATAAAGGCTTTGAGTTGATAAGAGAAATCCCTTTACACATATCGTGTCTTCACGAATTTACTTAAAGGAATCTAGCTAGAGATCTCATATCTATTCATAGGATTTTATATGGCAACTTTGGTGGCTTCCCCACCT
Organism: Citrus australasica; assembly: GCA_029618585.1. Taxonomy (NCBI): domain Eukaryota; kingdom Viridiplantae; phylum Streptophyta; class Magnoliopsida; order Sapindales; family Rutaceae; genus Citrus; species Citrus australasica. The sequence continues at coordinate 132,330 of JARCIV010000017.1, forward strand.
CCCACAAACACCCCTATTATTCTACTGTGCACTTGAGAAAATGCCCTGGGCTGCCCTAAGCTTTTTCGCTTCTTAATCTCTCAAAGGACAGTCCATTTAATTTTTAATATTTTATTTTATCTGGGGAAAAGGACAACATAAACCCCTAATTTTTAAAAAATAGTCCTGTAAGTCCTTAAATTTTTAATAAAGGATATCAAAATTCTTTTTTTTTTTAATTAAAATATCTTTAAAAAAAAGAGATTCTAGTGTTGTTTAATAAAAATTTGGAGATGTACATAGACAATTTTCTCTCGAACTTTAGAGGTATGGTGTCTTTTTTTTTTCTTTTATCTTTGATATTAAAAAACTAATGGAGAAAATATTAAGTACATGTGACATTAACATAAAAATTTTGATCATTTTTAATTTACACGCAAATTATATAAATAATTTGCTATTAATGATTTAGCCGAATAAATTTTTAAACAATATTCTTTAACCAGTCATTCGAGTTTGAATCTTGAGAGAGTAAAAGAGTTAAAAAAAATTAATTTAAATTTTACTCATACCATACCATACCTTACCATACCAAATAAAATAAAAAAATATTAAATATAGAAAAAGTTTAAAAAAAATAGTAGAGAAAGAGACAGTAGGTGAGTAGGAGAGAGAAAGTACTAATTTCTCTTAATTTTTTTCGCAACTTTCTCTTTACTTAGAACCACTCGTAGAATAATGGGGGCAGCCCGGCAGGGCACATTGCCATGCTATCCATGGATGTTTGATGGAAACAATATATGGTGGCTGAATTGAATTTTCTACTTTTTCTTTTCAGGAACAAAATCCCAAATGTCGGTGATGCTACGATTGGATACATAGATATTAGATAGTCCGACAGGGATTTGCAACGGGTACTATAAACAATAAATTATTCGTGAAAAATGCGGTCTAAAGTGCATGGTGAAGGAAAGGATGATGAATAGCCATCAACTGTCGACAAACACTTTATTTCTTTTTTCTTTTTTCAATAATTCATATAATAATAAATTGGTGGGATTCCCTTAATCTAATTCTTTTTACTTAAAATCATAAATTAATTTTTATATTTATTGGATCCATTCAATTCAATTGAGTAGATTTAAAGTGAATAAGTGACATTTAAGGAATCCTGATCATATGCGCATTGTCGTGCATTTTAGTGTATGCTACAAGCCACATATCACATGATTAAATTTTGATATTTAAATAATTATTTATCTATTATTAGATTAAATAGATCCTATTAATAAGGAAAAAAAAGAAAATTACTTTAAGAGAACTTAAGCAATAAATAAAAATAACATGAATAAAACAATAGTCCTATTTTTTATCTTTATTTTTTTAAAGAAGTGGAGAAGTTGACAAAACTTAAATCAAATTGAATTTCGGTAGTCATCTAAATAAAATTATTTAAAAATTTTACTTAATCACCCCCGTGGAGACTTATTTGAATAGTAGTTTAACTACACAAAATTTAGTAACTGTTGTAAATCATGGTGGATTCCACCAAAATAATGCCCTCCCACCAAAATACTGCTCTCCCATTATCATCTTATTGCTCTTCCCATTATCCTTTTTTTATAATTAATAATTGTGAATAACTCCACCTTGTAATGCCTATATCTCCCATTATCCTTTTACATACAATCCCTTTAAATTATAACATCCATTATCTCTAAATTTATAACAGTAACAATATCAAAATACACAATTGGTGTAAAACATTCTCCCGAATAAGGTCGTGTAGGAATATTTGTTATAACATACTGAAAAGACTAAATGTGTTATAACCATTTGTTACATGAATGATCTTTGATATGAACCTTTTTTTTTTTTCATTATAGGCTTACCCCCACCTTAATATAACCGAACAAAATTCATAATAATGATGTTTGCTGGTTATCATATTGCCGTAACACTAAAGATAGCCCACTTAATCATTGATCATGTGAAGTCAACCATCAGAATTACCTGGCACGGAAGATGTGAGACATTTGTATGGAAAAGCAAAGCTCATCAATGAAATTATACAGATGATTATTAGCTCTTTAAAGTCTTTATCCTCATTATATCAGAAAAAAAAAAGATGGATTCATTTTCATGGACGTAATCATGGTCATGGACGTTAATGGTTACACGCACATCACCAAGAAGATTTCTTGTACTTTTTTTTTTAAATTTTTTTGTGAGAAGACACATCGTCAAGGGACCCGACTATGATACAGGGACTTTTCTCACATCGTCAAGGGACCCGGCTATGATACAGAGATTCAAAGTCCCTGTATCATAGAGGGGGTCAATTTATTGACCCCTTTGTTGTTTGGCTGCCATCTGGCAGCCAAACAACTTTTATGACTGGCAATAACCGGTTTTCCAGTCGGTTGCTGCCATTAATATGTGTTTTTTTATTTAAATAAATTAAAATAAAAAATAATTAAAACGAATAATATTTAAAAATAATAATAAGAAGTAGAAAAGGTTAAGTAAAGTAAAAATGGAAAAAAAATTTTATTATAAATATTTTAAAAATAAAATAAAATATGTGTTAACAAAAAGGCAAAAGTTTTATTTATTTTTTATGAAATTTATCTCATGTTTAACATTTTAAGTTTCATATTTTATGTTTTATGTTTTATGTACTGATTTTTCAAATACCCCAAGATTTTTCTTTTTTACCGCCGTTTCATGTTTACGTTCAAGTTTCATATTTGATATTCTATGTTTCATATTTTATGTTTACGTTCACTGTTACGGAGGTATTTATATTTTATGTTTGTTTTTGCATATTTTAAGTGATTTGTTTCATGTTTGTTGTGCAATGTTTCATGTACTGATTTTTTAAATACCACGAAATTTTTCTTTTTTGCCCCCGTTTCATGTTTACGTTCAAGTTTCATGTTTGCTGTTCTATGTTTCATGTTTTATGTTTCATGTTCACTGTTAGAGAGGTACTCATATTTTATGTTCGTTGTTGCATATTTTAAGTGATCTATTGCATGTTAGTTGTGCAATATTTCATGTATTGATTTTTTAAATACCCCAAAATTTTTCTTTTTTGCCCATGTTTCATGTTTACGTGCTATGTTTCATGTTTGATATTTTATGTTTCATGTTCACTGTTACGGGGGAACTCATATTTTATGTTTGTTGTTGCATATTTTAAGTGATCTGTTTCATGTTGGTTGTGCAATGCTTCATGTACTGATTTTTCAAATACCCCGAAATTTTTCTTTTTTGCCCCCGTTTCATGTTTACGTTCTGTGTTTCATGTTTGCTGTTCTATGTTTCATGTTCACTGTTATGGAGGTACTTATATTTTATGTTCGTTGTTGCATATTTCAAGTGACCTGTTTCATATTGGTTGTGCAATGTTTCATGTACTAATTTTTCAAATACCCCGAAATTTTTCTTTTTTGCCCCCGTTTCATGTTTACGTTCTCTGTTTCATGTTTGATGTTTTATGTTTCATGTTCACTGTTACGGGGGGACTCATATTTTATGTTTGTTGTCGCATATTTTAAGTGATCTGTTTCATGTTGCTTGTGCAATGTTTCATGTACTGATTTTTCAAATACCCCGAACTTTTTCTTTTTTGCCCCTGTTTCATGTTTACGTTCTATATTTTATGTTTGTTGTTCTATGTTTCATGTTCCATGTTATGGAGGTACTCATATTTTATGCTCGTTGTTACATATTTTCAGTGATCTGTTTCATGTTGGTTGTGCAATGTTTCATGTACTGATTTTTCAAATACCCCGAAATTTTTCTTTTTTGCCCCCGTTTCATATTTACGTTCTATGTTTTATGTTTGTTGTTCTATGTTTCATGTTTTATGTTTCATGTTCCATGTTACGGAGGTACTCTTATTTTATGCTCGTTGTTGCATATTTTAAGTGATATGTTTCATGTTGGTTGTGCAATGTTTCATGTACTGATTTTTCAAATACCCCGAAATTTTTCTTTTTTGCCCCCGTTTCATGTTTACGTTCTATGTTTTATGTTTGCTGTTCTATGTTTCATATTTTATGTTTCATATTCACTGTTACGGAGGTACTCATATTTTATGTTCGTTGTTGCATATTTTAAGTGATCTGTTTCATGTTGGTTGTGCAATGTTTCATGTACTGGTTTTTCAAATACCCCAAAATTTTTCTTTTTTGCCGTTGTTTCATGTTTACGTTTTATGTTTTATGTTTGCTGTTCTATATTTCATGTTTTATGTTTCATATTCACTGTTACGGAGATACTAATATTTTATGTTCGTTGTTGCATATTTTAAGTGATCTGTTTCACATTGGTTGTGCAATGTTTCATGTAATAATTTTTCAAATACCCCGAAGTTTTTCTTTTTTGCCCCCATTTCATGTTTACGTTATGTGTTTCATTTTTGATGTTCTATGTTTCATGTTCACTGTTACGGAGGTACTCATATTTTATGTTCGTTGTTGCATATTTTGAGTAACGTGTTTCATATTTATCGTTTAATGTTTTATGTAATAATTTTTAAATACCTTAAAATTTTTCTATTTTGCCCCCGTTTCATGTTTATGGTTCATGTTTTATGTTTCAAGTTCGGAGTTTCATATTTGATGTTTATGTTCATTGTTACGGAGGTACTCATTGTTACATATTTTAAGTAATGTGTTTTAAATTTACTATTCAATGTTTTAGATAATTATTTTCCAAACACCCGAAAATTTTTAATCCACCATTTTGTAAAGTGACTTTAACATAAGCATTAGAAAAATATTAAGGGATTTAACAACACTCATTGTACGAATACTATTTATTTAGTCTTAAATCTAACTGTTTCACTTGAATTTCGTGCACCGATTTTAATCTTTCAATGATCATACTTTAGACTACAAGTGTTCATTTTAGACATTCAATAATATTATTTTGTTAACATTTTTCTTCTAATTTTTTATAAATATAATCACTTTTGAAGTATTTGTATTATGAATAAAGGTAACCAACAAAATAATAATATTCCAATTTGAATTTGCTTTTAAGTGTTTTAAATCTTTCGTTTGGTTGGAGAACTATCAAAGCCTCTTAGTGTGTTATATTTAATTTTAATCTTTGAAATATAGAACTCACTTTTTATTAAAGAAAAGTATGATTGAATATATAAATATTTGGTTTTTGGTTGTTAATTATTATATCAATAATCCTAATTATTTTAATTTTTTGTAATTATTATTGCAATTCTAGTTAAGCAATGTCTGCCTTCAATTTGTTGATTAAGGCTTGAAAAAGTAGTAAACCCAATGAATGACTTTCAACTAAGTTATAGCAGAAATTGAAAATTTTCACATTTGAGTGAAATTTGTGAAAGTGAACCATTAAAGTGAAGAAATAAGTGTGCTAAAGCAAAATATGACTTAACTATTAAGTTTGATTAAAAAAAACCTAAAAATGAGTAAAATACTAATGGTTGCAATAAGTGGCCTCACAAATAAATTCGGAAGAGCTCTTATATTCTACTAGAGCTTTTTATAGCCAAAATCTCCACTATAAATAACCTTGCAACCATTTTTAATTCTATTAGATCCCACACAAATTTATAGGCTTATTTTCCCATCCGCTAAATCAATTTAATCAATTTATTTTTTTTAGTAATTATAGTAAACACAATTTAATGAAAATAATTCAAATTAACTATTCCTATATCAAACATAATAGTTTCTACATATTATAAAAATCCACCAAAATCTAGTACATTACACTAAGTGCATCATACAATCTTATTACAAGTATCATCTCCGGAAAAAAGTAGATTGATATATTGCATAAATTTACGGCAAATAAAAAGAGGAAGAAAGGTAAGTAGTTTTAAAGTAAAAGCTCAGTACAACTTATTAACAACGCATTTATCTTCTTCAGAGGCACTAAGAAATTCATCAACTGCCCAAGTTTTTCCAACTGTCGTCATGGCAACACCATCCTTGCTTATAAAAACAGCAGTAGGTTTTGCAATAGTTATCGAGTCCTGTCCAAGGAGAGCTCCAAAGAAAAGCACAAATAGAGAAATGGGTTTGCTGAGTTATTGGAAACCTTTACCCCTGGAGAAAACAGAGCAATTTTCCATTTAATGATTGTATTTAACTGTTTATTAGATACGTAAATCATCATAATCGCCGATTTTTTATCCTTTCTTTTAGCCTTAAGTAATGCTAAAGTGAATTTATATTTACCAAAGAATGTTCAACCATCTATTAGATACTTGCATCATCATAATCGCTCCAAGAACTCTAGTATTCAGTATTTGCAATAAAACAACTCAAAGATTAAGTCACTATAACAAAAACACTAAGTGACCTTTTCAAGACATCATTTTTTATCTACTTGTCTTTAACTCTCAACTCCAGATTCTTCACGAACTTATTCCAAAATTTGGGCATCACTTCACATTTATACACAAAAACAATCTGGCCTTTTTTTTTCTAATAAACATAAGCTCATTTGAGAACACATTATGCAATTAATAAATAAGCAATTAAAAATTAAAAAATAGAGTAAACTTTGAATCTCATGCTTTACATCATTTCAGTTCATGGCATGATATTGACAAATTTATGGCAAATTCCACTCAATCAGAATCCAAACAACTGAAAAAAAAAACCAATAGAGTACAAAATCTCATGACACAATCCAATTTCTCAGCAAGCAATCACAATTTAGCTAAAAATTAACCCCTTAATAAGAAATTTAATTTTGAAAACAAAAAGCTTTTAATCAAAACCTCTATTTAATACATATGTGAGACATAATTAAAATACATAAAGAAGAATCCTCGAGAAGATATGAAGAGAGATTACCTTCCCTTTTAAACAATTTAGCCGCCATTGTTAACTTGTTGTATAGGCACCCAAAAAATCTCAAATCTGCAATATAAAACAATGAAAATGTCATTATCTTAAGGGACATGCAATACTTGAACTTGAAATAGGTTTGAGAATTTTAATAGGCATTTTATCGAACAATTAACATGCATGTTGTAATATGCTATTTCTAAATCAAAGCGTGTATTAGATAAGGACAACATTGATTTTATTTATCATTGTACAAATTTTAATCCTCCATACCAAGAATGAACTAATTTTGTAGAAGTAAAATATATTATGTTTCTGGTTTAGTTATAGCTCGTGGCAACCTAAGCCAATTTAATAGCCTTTTTTAAGCCATTACATTGAATTTACAAAACCAATCCTTCAAACTTATTACATAAAAGGACTTATCTAGTTACAATCAATATTAACCTAAATCCATTCCCTTAAAACTATGAAAATTACTTGACATCAAAATCAAAATGGCAAAAACAGTTCAGGACTTTAAACACACTATTCCTAGTTCCCATTCCAATATACATATTACTTATAAACAATAAAAAGTTCCCATTAAAAAATGTTATTATAATTTTACTCAAATCATCATATGCAGCTCATGCAAAGAAAGATGGCAAAATTGAGGAAATAAAAAGGTTTTGTGGAAACCAACAAACAACACTAAAGAATCAAATTAAAAGGGGAAAAAATGATAAATGATTCCCAAATTAATAATTTAGTTCACATCTCTAATTAAAAGCAAGGAACAAAGAATTATACAAGAATCATTGATACCAAGTTTACTAGATAACAAGTGAATATATCATATACACTGCTGCTTCAGTTTCTAGAAATAAAGGAAAATTCTAATTACTAGTCATGTTTAACTTTAGCTTGGTCACAGCAGTAAGAACACAACCAAAATCATTGGAACAATGGACATATAAACTGGCAAAAGAAATGTCTGATCCAGAAGAAACGTTGAAACCAAAACACTGAAATTGCAACCTTGGCCATACTCACTGCAGCAGCCACATGCCTAATTGCATATGCCACAACAACCTATGCGCCACAAAATTAACAACACACACCAAATTCACTGCAAATAAAAGCCAAATCATTGATCTCTTTTGTTTCCAAAAAAAAGGAGTCGCATAAAGGCAGGAAAATAATTTTAAATGAATTTAACATAGCAACTACTTTCATTACTGGGATCAAGAGAAAATAAAAGCTGTCAATCTAAAAATTAGAAATTTTAATTAGTTTTTCCTGAAAATCTAAATCTAAAACAACAGAAAACTTTTTTTTCTTATCTTCACTTTCTCAACAACCAAACAAACTTGTACTCATCATCAAAACCAACATAAACCCTAAAAACAAAAAAAAAAATTGTTTTCTTAAAATTTCCTCACTTTTCTCACAAACCAAACAAAACCCATCACAGTACTTACGGGAAACAAAATTTTATAAACTGTTGCATGTATTCCTGAAGGGGCTGAGGGCGCTGTGCTTGTGCCGCTGTTGATCATTGTCAACGAAGAAGATCAGCTCGTCTTTCTGCCTTCGTTGATCGTTGCCGACGGTGGAGATCAGCCCGTCCTTGTACCGTCGTTGATCATTGCCTAGGAACTCCTTCAGCCGTCGCCGTTGATGGTCGTGGTGAGGTGTGTGGTGAGGGAGTGGTGAGGCGTTTGGCGTGTGTGAGGTAAGTGAGTGAGTGGTAGGGGTTTCTTTTTTTGTTTATTTCAATTTTATAGGTTTGTTCTTTCAAAGTTTTTTAATCATTTAATAATTAAATAAATCTCAGCCATTGGATCCACTCTATTCAATCCAACGGTAATTTGTTATGAACTGTAGCTACCCCCTTTAACTGGTTGCCTTATTTTTTTTTACTTTTATTCATTTTTTCTTTTTTTCTTTTAAATTATAACCACAACCCTTGGATTCAAACAAGCTGAATCCAACGGCTCAAAGGCAGCCCCTGCACCATACGGGGATTTTATGCCCTGCATGGTAGCCATGTCCATCGTCAAGAAGATGGAACAAGTACTTTGTCGGCACGCAGTAAAGTAAAATCATGGTCTTAAAGGGCTTCGCCCAAGAACACCAAACTTTATCAGTTCAATCAAATGGGCCGAGGAGATTGCAGCCCTGTCCAATTTCTTTAGGCCCATCAAATGGTAATTTTCTGGCCCTGCTTTAACTGGAGTCAACACTTCTTTGAGGCCCATTTACGAAATTTCCTTTTTCTTTCTTTTCTTTTTCGCTTGGGGTGTATTTAACACACTAATTCTGTGTTTTGTTTTACCTCTATCCAATCATTTTCCTTCTTAAGGGAATCGCCCCCAAGCCTTTGCTTTTTATATAAAGGACATGGCGAGCATAAATACCCTCTTGCAGCTTGGAAGATTTGTTTTGAGTACAAAACATCACGAGGTGAGATCCTGTAATCACTACCAATTTCCGCCCAAAGCAACACTAATGTGAGATCTTTTTTTTTTTTAATTGATTTCATTTTGGCATACATAAATTTTTATTTTAGGGTGCATTTCGTTTCATTATATTAAGTTATAACATAGTACCATGTTTCATGTTGTATAAATTGTATTTTACGTATTAAAATATTTTATATTAATAATTATATCAAATTAACATTATTTAGATTTACTAATATTTTATTAATATTTCTATTAAATTAATTATTTAAATTTATAAACTATAATAAGGATGAATCGTCATCGATTGTCATCCTCCAAAGTCTTTTCAACTTATATTTAGTACCATTAGAAATCTCATATCCAAAAATTTGATAATAGATCTACGGTGAAGAAAAAGTTGCGTTGTAGACAGAAGTTGTATAGTTGTGTAGCGTCAGTGACAAGGATTGCAATAGTTCTAAATGTAAGTTGAAAAGACATCGAAATACGATGACCACTAATGACTTTGGTGGCAAATATTTGTAGATTCTTATTTAATAATACTTTATAAAATTATTTTCAATGCTATTAGTAATAGCTAACGTGCCAATGCTGCATTAAGCGAACCCAAGGGAAACTTGGAACTTCGCAGAATGCAGTAATTGTTGTAGCCTTGTAATGCATGAAACTGAGACTATATTACTTAATGCAATACAATCCCATGTAATTATGTACCGAAGGCATCTTTAAGAAATATTATTTTGCCTTTAACCCTACAATATTTTATGAAATTTGTAAAATTTATGAATAAAAGAGTAGCGCATTTTCATTAGAATAATGATATATTTTTGTGTCATTGATTCGTTAATATTTTGAACTTATTGCACTAATAAAATTAAAAAAATAGTTAGTAAGGATGTGTTTGAGGTAACTGTACTACCACAACGTTGCTGCTTTACCCCTTATATTATAAGAGAATTCTCTTAAATATAAGGGGTGAAGCAGTTGTGCTGTGACAACGCAGCTGTTCGTGACAACGTGATGTGAGCTTAATTTATTTATGCATGTTGTTTACGTAAGAATTGGCTAGGCGTTCCATTAGTGTTGAGTTTTATTAGTTAAATCAGTGAGTCATATTAGTGAGTTGTAATGTAAGTTAATTTGTATTTTAATTACTATCTTCTAGCAGTTTCATTCAGTTATTGTAAGTTGCATTGTCATGTAACATGTGTCGTATTTAAATTGGAAAAGCGAATGAGTAGAGGAGGTTATTCATTGAATTAATGCTTCTTTTATGGAGAGAACGGTTCTCTTGATCAACCATATTTTTTATTCTTTCTTTATTGCTTATAATACAACTTAGAACATAACACAACGCAGCTGTCCCGATCGCTCCAACTTTATGACATTCATTATCATTACTCTTCATCAAGGATTAGGAGCCGCGACACATGTAATTATAAGCACAATAGCGTGTGTAGCACTTTTGCTCTTGTTTTATCCTATTTTTTTCACCCCTGGTTTGTATTGTTTTAAACAGAAAAAGAGGGAAAGATAAGGCTATTGGTGCAACAATAATGCTGCTTAATTATGATCTTATCTCATCGTCGTGTCCCTTACTTTCTTTATACGGCCAGGTTTCCAGGCTGTTCTAGCAGTAATCAGTGCGGCCATTTCCTTGAAAGAGCTATCAGCCAGCCCCAACCTCAGCCTCTGCTACAAATGTTTGGGCTTTGCTGCTTTTGCCTTTACATTAAAGAAATTTAAGTACTCGATTGATAAATTTCCAAGTTTTAAATTAAAATTTTAATTTTTGTTTGGGAATATAAGCTAAAACTTAAAAAGAAAAATAATACAAGAAAAAACAACAAGCTCTTTTTCATTCATATTTTTAACTCGTATTTTCTTTCTATTAACAGTGTTAAAAGTTAAAACCCCCACCGACCAAAAAACCCTAAAACCCTAACTGAGGGTTCAGAAAGGAGCCTGAGCCTCCTCCTGCTCCTGTACAAGAAACTTGGGCAGCACATAATCATCCAAATCAGAGCCATCACAGCCGTCCATTATTTCTTCTCCTTCCCCCTCAAAAAAGCCAAAGCCACCGACCTCCTTCTCTTCCTCGTTTGAACTCCACGCGCTTACTTCACAGTCACGCTGCCACCCGCGCGTAGGGAAGCTCTTCACAATCCCGGCCGTGTCCACGCTCACCATCACCGACGACTCCGAGTCGGAGAACGAGGAGCCGCAGCTCTCCTCGTTTCCGTTGATGGTGACGTAAGACGATGACGATTGAAATATCACGAGTGACTTGTAAGGGTTGTCGATGAACTTGACTCTAGTAGTACGAGCTGTTGCTGAGTCAGCATTGGGTGGTGACGTGTCTAGAAGATTCATGAGTTGACTCATTGTGTCGTCGTCCATCGAAAGCCACGCCATTATGTCGTCTCCTAAATCTCCTCCGCCGTCACCGCCATCTTCAAGGGCAGCTCGTGGCCTTTTCAAGGCAGCCGATGAGACGTCGTCGTTTTGGTTGAAGTTTTGTTCTCTTTCTCTCTTCCTCGTTTCCTCCATTTTGTTTCTTCTTTGAGAGATTTTGACTCTGGGCTTTTCTCTACAGTACGTTTGGTTTTATTTATAATATATATATATATAACGTCGAGTATTAAAAAATATATTAATAGGCGGCAAAAACGTGAGGAGGAAGGATATGGAGGGTGGGTCCCAAACAAAATATCAGGATTAGGGTGAGGAGAAAAGTCTGCACCGTTGGATCTGCATCCGAGTGTGAATTTGCATTCCACGTGGGACGGAGGGAATGGGTGAGCGACGTGGCAGGGAGGCATGGCAATGTCGTGTTTAGTCAAAGACAAGTGAGCATTGAGCGTTCAGAAAAGGCAGGAATTTTAGGGTGTGCTGAGGGTGTCAGTGAGGTTTGTTCGCAAGGCGAGGATGCTTGCGATTTACAATTCTACCCTTGTCTGTGATATGATAAACGTAAATTTATCTTTTTAATAAAAAATTGAGATCATTTTGTGGATGAAAATTAAAGGAAATTAATCATCTTGATCATATATATTCATATGTAGAATAAAATAAGTTCTTCTCTGGATCGAAAATTTTCTTTTTTAATAAAAATCTACACATTGATTGTAGTTCATCAATAAAAAATAACAAAATTAAATTTTATTTACGTATTATTATTTCATGATAATAATATAATATTTTTAAAAACTCAAAAAAACTCAGCTGAGCGCCTACCCATGCAGAACTCGGCAAACCTAGCTTATTATATCCTTTTGACAGGTTCGAAGAGGAAACGACAATTTTTGTTAAGGATAAAACTGACATTTGAGTTGTGACAAACGAGAAGAGCAGGAGTATAGGGAGTAGGGAACTGTTGACACATGGCAAAAGTAGAGACTATTGGTGCCGGGGCCAGCGTCACTGCCACTGGCACTGGAACTGCCACAGCCAGACAGGCCTCGCCGCACCTACTCCAGTCTAGTCATTCCAGTTGCAGACTTGCAGCCATATTTATTTATGAATAATATATTTTTTAATTCAAGGAGAAGACGAAGATAGGAGGCATGAGAAACGTGTCACCTTTGTTAAGGATTTTTGGGTAAATTATTAGATTATTGGATGGTCATAAAAAAAAAAAAGGGTGGGGTTATTTGAACCCACTAATTTACTCAATAAACTCACTTTAAAAATAATTTTTTATCATTAAAATACCCCTAAATTAAATTACAGTTATGGACACTGGACTATAATTAAAAAAAAAACAGAATTTTTACTCTTTAAACCCATCTTTATATTCAACATAGTTTTATAGAACTCTAATCAAATTTTCATTAAACCCTAATCAATCAAGAGGTGGGATTCTTCTCTCAAGCCATATATATTGTTAAATAGGCACATGTGGGTTGATTCAAAGTAACAAAAATAATTGTTATTGATTTGATGGATATTGATTTTATGGAGGATTAATTGTTTAATTGTTATGATTCGTTTGGGAATGACTCCTCACTCAAAATTGTTTAATTAATATTGATGATTAAATTTTCAATTAATAATCAATTATTGTTTTTTCCCAAATTCTGAAAAAAAAAATTTTCTCAAATTCCTCATATTAAATTTTCATACCATCATACAAGATTTTTCTCACCAATATAATATAACTCAAAAAATAATTTCATGATGACAACTATTTTCTCTATTTAGAATGTTTTGATTAATTTGTCCTTAAACGAGGGTCATTCACTCAAAATTGATTATTAAATTTCCAATTAATAATCAATTTCCAATCTAATGAGTTTATAAATGAATATTATGGGTTTAATGAGTAAAATTACTATTATTATAAAAATTGGGTTTAAAAAGGGCATATTAAGTATTTTAGTGGGTTTACTGAGTAAAATTTAAAATTTTAAAATTTAAAGATGAATTTATTTAGTAAATAGGTTTATTGAGTAAATTTGTGGGTTCAAATAGCCCCACCCAAAAAAAAAAATAGAGTGAGTAAATAATTATTTTTGTCTTGAGGCAATTTTTTAGTTGACTGTGTCGGTCAACAAGTCAACAACCAAAACTAATGTTTGCTGCCCGCCTTTGTACAATACAGAACTGAATAAGTTTCCTTTCTACTTTGTGTAAATTTGTTAAGGATTTTCATGAAAAATTTATAAAAATGATCATAAAATTTTTGTGTTTTTCAACTTTGACCTTTTAAAATTTTTTTATCATAACTAGCCAAACACTCTATTTTTGAATTATATTACTCTCATCACTATCATTAAATTTACAAAGTCATATCACTTTTTCAATTCCAGCACTACTAAACCGTAATCTTCCTCAACTACTTAACAAACTTCATCACTCTCAACAAACTCGATCACTCTCAATAAATTAACAAATTTCATCAAACAAGCATTGAATAATTGAAGATATAATTATCAATTGGAGAGCTTCTTAAGATTAGTTTATACTCTTACCATAACCTAAACTTTTAATCTATTGATTTTTATCATTTAAGTTTGAAATTAAAGTGGATTTTTGTTGCAAACGTTGTTATTTTTCATTCATAAAATAATGTGATTTGTTAAAGTAATTAGTTTGAGTTGAAAAATGAAAATAAATCATTGAAACACTTGAAAAATCGAGCAAAAAAGAAGCCCAAATCAAGTGAGACAGACACCTGTCTCACCAAAATATGTGCGACAGGCAGTGGGACAGGTGCCTATCGCACATAAACCCATTGGTTTTATGTGAGACAGACGCCTGTCCCACAGCCTGTCTCACTTGTTCCCACTGGTTTTATATGAGACAGACATATGTCCCACTGCTTGTCTCACTAAATTTTAGCTATTTTACGAAAGTCATAACTTGGGTTATATGTGTCCATTTTAGGCGTATAATATACCGTTTCGAAGCTTACGACGAGACGAATCAAATCCAAAATCGTATACTTCATTTCATCCATATAAATGTAATGTATATTCACTTTACTAGATTTTGTAGCGTGTAATCTTATATCTTTTTTTATATAATTTTTAGGTTTAATGGATTTCGTTGTACTTCAATTATGTTATGACAGTTGGTGGGAGACGTTAGCAGATGGCCGTAGAGAGTACGTGAATGCCAAGAATATATCATTTTTAGTTCGAAAAGATTGTACGTTTGAGTAATTTCTGGCAAGGGTGTATGAAGTTTTACAGATAAATCCTAATGAATATAATATGATGATGAAGGTAACTTTGAGGTATAGTAATACAATGTATCGTGCATGTTCACTACCTATGAACATATTTAATGATGAAATTGTTAAGGTTGTGTTGTACATGGCCTCTGATGTGGTCAATTATGGATGCATCCCTATATTTGTCACCATATCTCCTCGAGTTCTGGCCGAAAATCCTGAGCCACTTGTGGAAAGTGAAACTTCTTTTAGAGCAAATGAATCTATCCTCGATATTGAGGAAGAGGTGTTACCACAGCAAATGTCGTTTCAGCAATGTTACTCTCCACTCAATGAAAACAATGACACTATTGATGAGAACATTATTACGTTAGCGGATGTTGAAGAAGAGGTGTTACCATTAGGGACATCGTTAGAGAAACATTACTCTCCATTTTACAATAGTGAGTTTCGCAGTTATGATGATCATACTTATGATACCAACAACACAGAAGTGAGAATGCTTGTTTGGAACCGTTCAATAGTGTGCAAGGCATGAACTCCAATACTGAAGTTAATGATAGGGGCATTGGTCATTATAATATTCCTATCAATGGTGAGGATGAGCATCAGTATGATATTCCTATTAATAATAGAGACAACCGACCTATTCCTTCGATGGTCCGTTCGAGGAGGAGGACAACAATTAATCCCCTGATGAGTCTTGCTCCAGTTTTACCTTCAAACTTGGTTGTTCCAGACTTAGTTAGAAGCTGTAATTCTATTGACATTGGTGTGAGAAAGTTGTTCGCTGAAAAGAATGAGTTAATACTGGAACTGCGCAAAGTGTGTTAACATGTATATGTTCATAATATTGATTTTGATGATAACAAATTTTAAATGTTTTTTATTAAAATGTTGGAGCTATTCATTAATAAACGAAAGCCTTATAATCATTCCAATTATATTCATAAAAGTTTAACTGAAATGGGTAAGACTAACTTGTTCTACAAGTTACTAGAAACAAACGGCTAACCGATAAATTCCAGAGAGGTCATTTCGTGCAAATCTTTAACCGTTTAATGTAAATGGATAACTGAAGTTTATCTTGCAGGTCTCTGGAATTTAACGGCAAGAGGGTAATCCTAAACGGCAAACCGTTTATTTAAAAATTGGCCCAACGGTAACTTTGACCAGCCTAAACGGTTAACCATTAATGGTTAACGGTGAACTGTTTTAGAGCAGACAGTCTATAATGGCTAGTTTTTCAGCTCCAACTATAAATAAATAAGCTCATTCAAATTCAAACAAGGTTGATCACAACATGACTATTGAGCTTATATTCGAGAATACAATCTTAATAGAGCTTTAAACATATTCTTGCTTCATCTATTCACACATTGGACATTAATTTGTAATCTTAAATATTGTGTGAGAGAAAAACAATTTGTAATCTTTTATTTTGAGTGATTGTAAGTGTTGAGATACACTTGGGTTAAGAGATTGGGGATAATCTCTTATTGTAAAGGTTTATTGACACCTTAGAAGTCAAGTATAAGCATTTGAAGTCTTGGAAGCTTGCTTAGTGAAATCCTCAAGCCCAGAAAACTTGGAGGCGTGGACGTAGGTGAGGTTGACCGAGCCACGTAAAAATCTTTGTGTTTGAATCTCTCTTCCCTTATCTTTTTATATTGAAATTGATTTAATTGTTATTGCATTAAATTCATTTTAAATTTGCATGATAAATTGTTTTAGAATCAAATAATTTTTAGAATCTCAATTCACCGCCCTCTTGGGTTGTACACTTGTATTTCAAAGTAGCCTTGCGGGAAAAGTTTGATTTCAAGATTGCACAGTCCACAACGACATGCTTTGAGACCCACTGTTCTTCGGAATCATGTAATTGGCATCTTCGCGCAACAAGAGGTTCGAATGAGCATAATGTTCCTTGGGTAATGAGAAGAGTTGACAATGTTCATACGTGCTCTAATGAGTTATTGCCTAGTGGTCTGCATCAAGTAAGGAGTCGGGTTGTTGGCCATCTTATCATGGATAAATTTATTTAGGAGAAACAGATATACACTCCGAATGACATTAGAACAGACATGCAGCAAGAATACGGTGTCCAATTAACATATCAGCAAGCATATCGGGCTAAAGAAGTCGGTCTTGAAATAGTACGAGGGAACCCTGCAGAGTCATACAACTTACTTCCCAAATACTCTCATGTTTTGCCCAAAACGAATGAGGGTACAATCACACACCTTGAGCGGGATGGAAATGATAATTTCTTATACTACTTTGTTGCACTTGGATCTTCTATCAAGGGCTTCACGCAGTACATTAGGCATGTGATCGTTGTAGATGACACTCATTTAAAGGGGCTATATTGTGGAAGCATGTTTGTAGCAACATGTCTGGATGGTAATAATTAACTGTATCTGTTAGCTATTGGGGTCATGGATTCAGAAAACAATGATACTTAGGAATGATTTATGACGAAGTTACATTGAGTGATTGGCGATAAGCCAAAGTTAGTATTTATCTTTGATCGATGCACTGCCATCAAGAGAGCCGTTTTGAAAGCATTTCACACTGCTGCTCATGGCGTTTGTTTTTACCATCAAAAGCAACATTAAGTCAAAATTCAGGATGTCTAAAGCTATTTAGGATCAATTTGAGCCAGCCTTTATTAATGCAGCAAAGACATGAACACGAAGAATTTAAAAGGCAACTTGAAGGGTTGTCGATGCTCCACTCGGGCGCGGCTGATTACTTAGAGAATAATGTGGGTACGTGTAACTGGGTAAGATCTGAATTTGAAGGTAGGAAATACAATATACTTACCACTAATATTGCGGAAAGCATGAATTCTTTAATGAAGGAACCGCGAAAATTTCTTGTTACTCATCTTGTTGATCACTTTAGAAAAACATTACAGCAATGATTTTGTGATAGGAAAATTATGACTGAATCGATGAACACTTGTTTAACGACGTGGACAGATGAGATAGTCGGCAAAAGGAGAATTTTGGCCGAAAGAATGACCGTTCGTCCTGTGTCTCAGCATTGATTTCATGTTTTGGGTGGTGGTATGAAAAAAGGGATAGTTGACATTCATAAAAGGACTTGCTCCTGTAGGTATTCCAACTCGATCAGCTTATTTGTGCGTATGCAATTGCTGCTTGTCTAACCGTCCGTGTGAATTGCATAAGTCTCTGCTCTGATTATTACTCTAAAGATTCATTGGTCATGGCATATGCTGAACCAATAGAGTCATTTGGCGATATGACAGATTGGGACATTCTAGAAGAAATCCAAGAAATCATATTTAACCCACCGATCGAAGCACAACCACCCGGTCGTCGTTCAGAGTTAAGAACTCCTTCTATTAGTGAGGATGTTAACCGAAGAACTGTGAGATGCGGGCGATGCAACCAACCAGGTCATAGCCGCAAGAGATGTAAAAATCTCATCGTGTCGAATCCAAACTGACTGTATCATTCTAACTAATTATGGATTCTGAACTCTTATTTTAGTTTATTTTACAATTATATATAATAATGTATTTTATTTTATGTTCATGTGCATAATAAGTACTAAAGTATATCAACAATTACTTATAGCTAAACATATGAATATATCAAAAGTTTATATCCATTAGAATAATCTACATTTATACATAAAGTCTGAACACAATATAATGACTTACAAGGTAATATCGCTTGTAAATATATCTACATTAATTTTCTTCATGAAGTAATGTCCATGACTACCATCAAAATCAAGTTTGAGCCTGAACATCAAATACATTGTAAACATCAACATAAATACGCCGCAATCACCACTTCCAGGTTCTTGTTGGGGCGCATCCTTAACATTAACATACTTTTCAAGGGTTGGCACTCTGAAACTCAGGTCCGATGTTGTAGAATCCAACATCTTGAAGCCATTGAGGGAAGACGACCTGAAGAGGCTTGAATTTACGCAAATATGTTTTGTCATCGCGAAAGGTAACCAGCAAGTCGTAAATCCGCACCCTCTTTGCGAGAAGGTCCGCTCGAGCTAGTATCCAATGATCGCCGCCCAAATTCACAGGGATGAATATCTACGTAAATAAAATGTTAAATTATCATATTTTATACACAACTACCATAAGATTGAGTGACAATTCTTACCACATTGACGTCTGTAAACGGTTTGGACATGATATCTTCCCGCCCATCCATATAGTTGTTGCCATATTGTAATGAATGGACATCAGAACTACAATTGTTCCATAATTGCTTTAGGAACACCTATTGCATGATGAGTAAGAAATTAATAAGATTTAGAGATATTTAAAACATCGAAATTATAGTTAATGATTATAGAGTTCGTAAACATGCCCAAAAATATGTATCCGTATGCGTGACGCGCTGCGGTAGTGCATTTGGAAACTGCCGTTGCTTCTCGCTGATCATGCAGTAAAACATGTAAATATGTTGTGAAGGGATTAAACCAAGTAAATTTAGAACAGAATTCATGCCAGCGGAAAGATGAACAATATTGTAATGTTTTGACCATTAAGCACACTTACCTCTATCCGAGTGTTGGACGGGTCGATCCACGGAAATTTTACTAGCGAACCACTAATCAAACTCCTCACATAGTCTTGAATCTTCTAGTCCCCTAAGTGGATTCATATCCACACTCGATCTTTCATCAATCTCATAGTCCGTAATTTTGAGTGCGGATAGAGGCCTGACATTCCTAACTCTCTTGAAAGGAGGAATGAAGTAAGAACTACCAAAGATATACGACGGTCTGTACGAATGTCCAAAGATATACGACATGGGGGTGTGCTCGTCGTCATTACCATCATTAATGTTCGTACCGTAGCTAGTATTAGCGTTCGAACCATAGCTATCTGGGGCTTGTCGATTTGAAGAGATGAATATATTAAACTAATTTCGGGTTTCAAACCATCATAACATAACAAAAGCATGTAAAACTTGCTCTCCGTGTACGAGCGGCCAAACTGAGTGAAATAATCATTGCGGAACTTAGTCCTTGCCTATTATTACGAAATAAGAAAGTAATGAGAAAGTGCTGAAGTTAGGTATATGTGATGAAACAAAATGATCAGGACGATGGAAGTAACCTCCGGCTCATGTCTGTCATCTAAATCGTGTGCGGATTCGTAATGGTTGTAGGCAGCAAAGTCATCCTTAACAGGACTCTGCTGCAGTTCTGTTTGACTGTGGTGTCATGATCCGCCTCTTTGGTCCTTGTAATTGATGGCTCGTTGATTGAAGGCTGGTGTTGCACCAAGTAAAATAGAAAAACAGTAAATATAAAAAAAAAACAAAAATTTAATTTTGTTTAGATACTGTAAAGGATACCCACATTATGGACCCAACTTGGCATATATGGCACGTAATCCTCGACACTCTTCCAATAATTTGTGGTTCTCTCCTTTGCATCTGTTTCGATAGTTTGTAAAATGTTGTCATCCTGTCATAAAGACTACCAAATTTTCAACTAGTATAATCATCATTTAACAGTTATATACAGACATATATATAAATGACTTGCAAGATGCTCGTTGTGGTATGAATAGACTTTGCCGAAGTTTATATTCGAAGAAGCCACAGGTTTCCATCGCACGATCCGAGGACCCTTCCTCTTAATTTTCACCACCCACTCTGATGGTAGTCCTCCGATCGCTTCAAAAATCCAAGCCTTCAACAAGGAAAGATATAAAGTCAAAAGACGTGTCATTAAATAATCATTATAACAAGCTAAGTTATAAAATAATAAATTTTTCACTCACATGCACTGCAGACGTAAAGCCGTAAATATTGTATTTTTTAATTTTATGCGAGAGATTTTGTGTTCATGCCTTCTTAAATTTATTGGCTTTGTCATTCAATGCATTATCAAGGCTTTCATATATTGTTTCCCATGACAAACGACCCCACAGACGACTTCGAAAGTGATTTATGTCATCTACCTCATTAAGCAAATTGAAATTGATTTGGCAATGATCTTTTCTTCTGTTTAGTACTCTATCAGCAAAGTAAAACGTGCCGATTTTTAGCGCATCGGTGTCATCCATAGCCTTGAAGTCTAAGTTCATAAATCTTTGCTCGAACTGGCCAAGATTTATATCGCAATACCTGCCGCCAAAATACTTCTTAAGTAACCTATGCATTGTTTTATGCTTCGTCAGGACGACATCTTCGCCATAGCAAAGTCTCGTTACTAGGCACTACTCTCCAATCGATAGCTGTATCAAATGGTCACCAACTTGAAACCATAACTCATCTTTTTCATTTCCAGCGCCATGGGACACTTACCGAAGCAATCTATTATGAACAATTACGCCACTGAACGGATAGCTTTGGCACTAGAGGAAATGCCCAAATATATTATCTATGAACAGTTTCAACTGTTGCTTTGTTAATTTTTCCTGGATGACATTAACAACGACATTTAATTTGCACATACTCGTGATACGCCTTGGAAAGTGATCGCCATAAGGTATCTTCATCATTCTCGGTTCTTTCCTCGGTCCGGGTGGATTATGCAATACTATTTTTGATTTGCCCATTTATCTCGTACAAGTTAAAAATATTACATGTTAATAAATTATCAACAAAAGTAAAAAAAAAAAAAGGTGTTGTTGTCGCACCAAGAGGTGTTGCCTCATGGTCACGCCTCATGGTGCGACGGGGTGCATGTCATACCAAGAGGCAGCACCAAGAGACGCTGTCTCTTGGTGTGACAGACACCAAGTGCGCGGCCTGTCGCGCCCGAGATGCTCGCAGACTAGCTCGCAGGTTGCACACGCAAGATGCACGCGGCAAGCACATCCTACGCGTTGATGGGCCTGTCGCAAGCGAGACACGCGAGCCAGGTGTATCTCGCGCGCGCGAGGCCAGACGTGTGCGACACGCGCATCCCGCGCGCGCGGATGGGCATGTCCTGAACATCTTGCGTGCAACAGTTGCAGCCACGAACAAGCAAGATGCATCTGCCGCGCGCATCCCGCGTGCGATATGCGCGGCCTCGTGCGCGCGAGATGCCCCTGCCGCGCGCTTGAGATGCGCCTACCCTGCGCGCAAGATGCACCACAACCGTCCCTTTCACTTATCTTTCTCTTCCCTTCCCTTTCGCACATGCATCTCACCCACCACTGCCATTAAACACCAACAACAGCCCAAATACTCAATCCATCACCAATGCAACCAACACAACACAACAACAACAACAACAACAACGAAACACAACAATGTCGGGTTTTCAATAACTCGCCTAGGGTTTCCAATTTCTGTCTTTGATTTTAGAGATCTTCAAAGATTTTCAACGTGATTTAGCTTGTTTCAGCCGCCGACAACTTCCTCCGCTGCCGATCTACGCCGCCGACGATATATACGGGATTTTGGTGAGAGGGGGAGGAATTAGGCTTGAGAGAAACGTGAAAATGATGAGGGTAATTTCATCCTCAATTTTGGGATTTGGCTAATGTTGATAGTAAAAATTTTGGGGTGTTAAAGTTGAAAAACGCATAAATTTTGTGGTCATTTTTGTAAATTTCCCGATTTTCATGGAGCCAGTTTATTTAGCTCCGTTAGCTATAGTTTTTTTAAATAAAATTTATTTAATTAGAATTTTTGTAAATAAATCTTTTATTAAAATTATTTTAATTATTTAGTTGTTCCTGAGAATTTTCATTATAAATTACTAAATTTTCTTAATTGATAAAATTTTTAAAATTATATTATGAAAGTAATAAAAAAAGATTATAAAATAAATAAAAGGTATATTGATAATTTCACTCTTTTAAAAATGGTAAACAACCTCTACTCGTAAAAGTATAAATTTAAGCTTTTGTTAGTAGAAATATAATAATTTATTTAATCTCCATAAACTCTACTCAAAATACAATGAAACAACAATAAAAAGTTGTTTATAAAAAACTTATGAGACTAAACTAAATATTTTTTTTATCATTAGATAAGTCATACCAAACATATACTCAACTTTATCATGTTCAAAATGACTACTCATCATTAAAATTATAAATATAAGATGGGTATGTGATTCACAAATTCATTTTCGGGGTCCGGTTATAATAGATTTGAAATCTATCAGGTGAAGCATCTGGTTAATTGTATGATCTCCAATTTGTGAACTAATGAATACAAGAAAGTAGCATAATCTCTATCATATTTATGTTCTTAAGATTATTACTAAGGTGGCGCTTTTTTTTGTCTCCCTCTTTGTCTGAAATCTAAATATACATGAATTAATCTAAATTCTAAACATAATAAAATGTATGAATATGAATAATATATTTGTTTTTTTTTTCCTGAATTGCCAAAAGCAAATGCTAAGTTGTTTGCTTATTTAATTTAAAAAATCTAAAAATTAGTATTTTCACATAAGTGCTCTTACAAGTTATAAATGTTAAATGAATAAGAAACATCTCAAAGAACTTAAATAAGACAATATATTATTATAATATAAATTATGATCAATTGAATACAACCCTGTACATAATAATTAGCATATGTTAATCAATTTTATTGTAGTTTACGGTATTTTATATGAAAAATATTCATTAAAAATTGTAAAGACAAATAATGCTAATTTGAAAAAAATAAAAAGATAAAATAATAATAGTCTACTATTATATTATCACAAGTTATAGAAATAGGCAATAATACCAATTGTTAAATTTTATTAAGGTAAAGATACGAATTAATTAATTAAATAGGACTATTTTGAAGCTTATCTTTTAATGATGTTTTTCAAACCTTTTAGATTAAACAAAATGTTAAAAAAATTGATTTAATAATTTGATGATTAAAAATTTTCATTAAATTAAAAAAATAAATAGACTTAATAATTTAATTGATTAAAATTAAATCAATTAAGTTGTTAAGTCAAAAAACAAACAGCCCCCAAACGAAAAAAGAATCCTACTTATATTAGACAATCTAATCTATCAACGAATCATATGCATTATAGTCATAGCCTCATTTTCGTCCTCGGCCCGGAAAAGCCCACATTTGTTTTGTCTGATTGACTCGTGATCCAATTTTTTAGGCCCAGAACCAGTAATACACACTCAGCAATTGTTCCAGCCCAACAACTGCCAGCATACGGTACATATTGGGCATTCTGTATGCATGACTCAATCGACATGCTTATGGTCAAATTAGTGATTTGTAACATCAATTTTTTCATCAAATTACCCAGGTCAAAGCACCTTGAATACAATCATTTTGCAGCTTTAAGCAGAGTATGCACAAGGACTGCCTCAGATTTAAGATCCAAGCAGCTGAAATAGATGATAAGTTTGCGATAATTCGTGATTCCTAAAGAGCCGAGCGCAGTAATAAAAGATGGTCAGAAACCTTCATCATACAACCTCATTTCTTGAAACGTATGGTCTACTAAAATACAACTAAATAAAGGATACCAATCAATTTCCAAGTGCCTAGTGTACCCAATAGCTCAATAAAGATGATAAACTACAAGAAGTTCTAGACATCTAAACAAGTGCTCTACGATTTCTTATCACTCGGTTGACTCAAGGCTTTGAAGTACATGAAATTACGTGGGCCTTGAACTTCTCAAGCTCTGCTAAAACCTCATCTTGCGGCCGATAGATCAAATCACTCATGCGCCATATCTGTTTATGTCATCACAAGATTAACATATCAATTACCACAGCATTAAGAGAAGAGATGTAATTTGTTGGGGTGGGGGGGGGGTGGTTTGTCTTTTAAATATTAACATGTGAAATATTCCATTATTCAATACCACAAAAGTAAAAAAATACATGACTTTCAAGGGGATGAAAAATGGAAAACAATTCAATGTAGGACTTTTGTTTCCCAATCCCTTCTGAAACTAACAAGGATGCAAAAAGGACTTCAGGAAAAACTAATATTACCAATTTTCATAGCTGCAATTCTTGGGCCAGCAAAGCACTTTTTAACTAAAATGCTTTTGAAACATTTTAATTGACACTTCCCTAACCATCTATAGAAGATTTCAATCATAATTAATCAAAAGTTATGAATCACTGATAATCCATTACAATTGCTTATAATTTGGACAAAGTTGTAAACCTAGTCAATTTCACTGAACTCTTATGGTGTTCTTTTGTTAGCAAATTTTTTCTTCTCAAGCTCATTTAGAAGAACAAGTAAATGAAAAGTTAAAAGCTAAAAAGTTAAAAACCATTTACAAGGAGGAAAAGGAATTAATACCTGCAGTGTTCCTCCTCCACCAGTAGAATCGCAGTCATCAGAGACACTAACAACAGTCCATGGATCAGATGCATTCCAGTGGAAGTCAACAACTTTGTCCCTTATTAAAAAGAAGGGAGAAAAATAGGAGTGAGATTAGATAAACATGAAGAATAGCAGATATATAACAGTTAAAACTTGAAAATATACACAACTATCAAAATAACGATAATAATAACATAAAGCAGGAACCAAATTTCCTTTAAGACAAATAAGAATAGGTAATAGAGATTACTACGTGTTCTACACTGTTTTAGAAAAATCCTAGCAAAACAAGCAAATCTTTTTTTTAAAGAAAAAAAGGATGATATCTTAAAACATAAGACAATTGTACAGAAGTTGATGGGACCACAAATCCACCAAAATAAGAAAAACTATTGTCAAAAATCTAAAGAACTTATCTCTTCAACAGAAGATGAAATTTTTCATGATTTGAAAACTTTTCCGTGCTTCAAGATGGCAATAAATCTTGATTTTCTTGTTAGCATAAGAAAGGCCATGACTGTTATCTACCAGACATGATTCTCGCAGCACAAATTTGATGGAACTGGACGGACTAATAAAATGACAAAATGAAAAGAAAGAGAGGCAATGAACAAAAGCATGACAGCCAGGTTCAAAACAGATGGTGGGTGAATCAAAAACCCAGAGCTAATATACAAATTAGCGGAAGAACGCAGTTACTAGTTACAGACCTGTGCCCAGCATGCTGGAAAAACAAGCCTGCAGGATAATTAGTGGTTCTCGGCCCCTGCTCCACCTTTTTACCAACCTGCAATAGTGATACAATCACAGGAAGGTAAACATATAATACATTTGGGTAAAACCCACCCAATTACACAGTGAAGCATAAACAATCTCAGACAAAGATAGATGCTATTGCCACCTTCTCATAGTCCCAAATGTTTAAGAGACCATCCTCTGCAGAGCTTCCAAATACAGACGACTTGTCTGGAGACCACTGAAAAATAAACGAAATAATTCAGTAAAAGCTTATATTTACCTCATTGCGACACATTAACTTCATAACAATTAGAAGGTATGTGGGGAAAGAAAAAGAAGAATTATTTAATACCTGAACACAGAGAACAGCGGCACTGTGACCTTCAAATTTATTAATAGGCGATCCAACTCCGTTAGAAGTGAGATTACGTCGATCAAACATGCGGACAGAGTTATCAGCTGACCTGGAGAAATCATAGAAATAGAAATCACAAAAGGTGATTTATGATTTCAGCATCAGTGCAAAACAGCAGAGAATTTAACGTTATAATACCCGGTAAGGATAAGATTATTATCAAGGGGATTCCAGTCAACACAGTGAAGATCAGCATCATGTGCTTTTTCAACCTGTCAGTGAGAAATCCACATATATTATCATCAGAATACAAGACTAATCTTAGAAGTAATCATGCCCCAACTCCAAAAAAAGAAAAAAAAAATTCACCCAAATTCCAAAATTGTGTCAGAGAAGGCTATAAAATTAATAAGAGAAGGTACTTGCAGAACTAACAATGCATTGATACAACCAAGTTAAATTCAACACTAGAGTTAATATTTGGTAAATATTCACATAAAAATTTGCTTGCCGAACAATTTGCAGCAGATGAGAGTTCTTTGCAAGAGAATCCAGAATTTCACAGTACCAAATATTTTGAATATATATTTATTAAAAGAAAAAAGCCCTCAAAGTCTGAAAATCTTTGAAACAAGATTCCACTTTTCAAGTGCCAAACTTCAATTCTTCCAAACACATACTCTCAAGTCTCAAAACATAAAAGGTTCCCTGAAAATTTGCACTACTCACTATTAAGCTGCAGTATTCAAGTAAGGTAAAAAAGTAGAGGAAAGAGTCAACAAATGTGCTACCAGACATGCAAACAACAATAGAGAATGTTTGGAATATTATCACATAATCAAAAAGGATAAACATGGATTCTTAATCTATAGTTAAAAGCAAAGAATGAACATAATATAAAAAGGAATACCAAAGAAGACTAAAGAATAAACATCATGTAACAAAGAATAACAAACACAGACTAAGGAGATAAATATAGGGGACATTACCTTAATGACTGGGCTAGTGCCAACTCGGGCATCCCATAATATAAGGCATGAGTCATCACCAACGCTACAGAACTCCTGCGCACTTTAGGAGAGATACAAGCTTGTCAGACATTAAAGGCCACTTAAAAACCCACAAATAACTATTTTTATGCTATTGGTATTCACAAAGAACAGATGATAAATTTCGATAAATTTACAAAGAAATAATCAAAACATAGTAACTAAGTTGAACAACAAGCCCAAGCATCAACATTAATCACTAAAACCAAACATACCCATGTCATATGAGAGTCGAAACTTTATGCTAAGACCCAAGAAGGAACTAGTTAATCATCTTATGCGATTAACCAACCATATGCAAGTTACCTGGATGGACAGAATGTCACATCTTCAACTGTATCCTCATGCCCATTGTAGATACCCCGTGGACCAACAGAAGGGCCATCAGCAGCTTTGTCGTTACCATCCCCAGGCTTGGGGCTTTGTTTAATGATTGATCCACTTGATCCAGCAGATTTAGCGGTCGCTGGATCAGTGGCCGATGAAGTTATATGGTCTTGGATGCTCCACAAAACCACTGACTTGTCCTTACCTGCAAAAATAAAAAAGAAGAAAATTTGATAAGATGAAACTCTCATGAAGAGATACCCCTCAGATCCTGAAATGCCAAAAAGTTCACAGGCACATTGGAATCATAAACGATATTTCAAGATATTTGATGTTCAGGAATATTCATTATGTACAGAACAACAAGAGAAACCTCAAAAAATAACATGAAAGAAAATAATGCAGAACTTAGTTAATAAAGCTATTTGAAAAACTCCATATCCTACTTCCTACATACCCAAGGCATTATTAACTCACTTCAATTCCAGTCAATATTGGAAAGGAACCAGTTATTTCATTAACAACAATACATTAAAATAGAAAATTCCCCACCTCCAGAAAGCACATAGGGTTCTGTTGGGCACATTGCAAGAGCGAATTCAGCATTATCCTGATGTCCAGTCAAAATCTGCAGAAAGAGCTCCAAGTTAACTTTGTTAAAATTAGAAGGAGCACGAAAAGATATTAGCGATACTTCTTTAAAGACTGATGTCACAAAGTCTCTGAAAAGAAGATGCTAAAAGAACTGGAGTGTAACTAAAATCATATACATACATATATCTGCAAATAGATTCAACACAAGCTGAGAAAACTTGTCACCTCCATTTCAGTTTTTATATGTGTATTTCTGACTTTGTCTTTTTTTTGATAACCCAGGCTCCTGCACTGACCCAGACCATGGGTCCGCCCGACCATGCCCTAAACAAGGGGGTCAGTTGGGCGCTCCAACCCCATGAGCCATGAGCCAACAAAGGATCAAGCCTGAGACCTCGATACAGCCAAGCATCAGATCCCAAGCCCTCAACCAACTGGGCTAACCCCTCGGGGGCAATTATTTCTGACCTTCTATTCAAGTTTTCACAATTTCAAGTATTTACATAAAGATTTCATCATTTCAAATGGAAAAATAACAGAAAATTTGCTATATATAGGATATAGCAATTAAAATATACCAAATCTGGACGAGAATTGGTGGCTCCAAGAACAGCATGACGGTTAGGTTGAGCTTCAACATCCCAAATGAGAACCTGAATTTTGAAAAGTTCCAGTTAAGAAACAAATCAAACTTTGTCAAATAAGAAATCCTAGCTATGAAAACCCTTGGACCAAGAGAACTGAAGAAAAAACAAAAGAGAAGAAAGAAAAATTGCCTCTTACATCAGGACTATCTGTGTGTGTGGCCACTATCTTAGT
Organism: Citrus australasica; assembly: GCA_029618585.1. NCBI lineage: Eukaryota > Viridiplantae > Streptophyta > Magnoliopsida > Sapindales > Rutaceae > Citrus > Citrus australasica. The sequence goes on from JARCIV010000017.1 coordinate 161,446, forward strand.
ATTCTGTGGAAGTTCCCTGATTCTGTTGACCTGCATATTGACATTCCGTGAAGAGATTTAACAATTAATTGACCCTCCACCATTAAGAAAATTACAGCAGATAAGTAGAAGAACAACCCAACAGATTTGCGCTCTTTATTAATAGGCAGAAGTAATAGATTTCTAGGCTCATTTCGTATAATCTACCCTCCATCACACCCATACCTCTCCAGGATGTATAATGGTCTTGTGCTTCTTGACAAACGGAGATCGCGCCTCTTCATTAAACTGAAACAACAACATAGCAAATGTCCATAGAAACATGAAGAAGGCAACCGAACGAAAAGAAAGTGAAAACGAAACAAAGAAAAAGCAAGCACCTGAGAAATGTGCTCGGCAGCAGCGACTCTTGGTTTGACAACCTCACAATTCGCAATCACCAGTGTATTTGGAACGCTGCCATCAGTCTGGTAACACAACATAAATAAATAAATAAATAAATAAAATAAACAAAGAAAAGATCCCATTAACAAGAACAGTGTATTTGTACGAAGAAACAAACTTACTTGTTCAGAAAGGTAGAGACGTTGGCGATTCTTATAAGTGGCTTGCTCAAGCTGTGGACCCCATCTGTTTCAAAGAAAAAAGTGAAAAGAAAAACCCAAATGAGCCAATTTTTTCACAAGAAAGTTCCTAGAAATTTACAAAACCCTAGAAAATGAATTACCGGCAAGAGAGAGAGGGCCAAACGAGATTGTGGTTAGCGAGCCAGTCGTAAAGAACGGGAACGAGAGACTTCCAGTGAGTGTACTTGTCGTCTACAGCGTGCTGGTGAGCAGTGCGTTTGGTGGTGGTGGATTCTTTCATCTTGGGCTCGTCCTTTTTGTCTTCTTTGGGTTTTGGTTTGCGGCCTCGCTTCTTGGGTGCCTGTGGATCCATTTTCAGAGCTTTTCAATTTCTACTCTCCGCGACACTTACAATTTCAACATAGCCTTTCAGTTTCTATTTCAACCAGCGGGACAGCGACCGACGGCTGCTCTGAGAGGGCGAGGGAGAGTGGGAAGGGGACGGATGGTGAAGTAGAAGAGTATTGGAGCGTGTTAAAAAATCCGTATGAAAAGACCATTTTATTATTGTAATGCAATTTAAGAGGGCAAATATCCATATATCTTTATCAAAAATTATAATAATCTTTTTTTTATAATATTTCGCGAAGCTTATAAGGTGTATCATTATTCTACTTTTTCATTAATTTCGTTAAATGATTAAACAGAATATTGATAAAATTATAATTTTATCCTTAAATATAAAAGATTTTTTATTAGTTACTATTTTGAATATTTTGGAAATGTGTTGTTATTTTAAATCGATGGAAACAAATTATAAACTCTAAATTCTCCATAAATAGTTTTATTTATTTTTTATTAATATAAACAAACGTAATGTTTAAAGTTTATGTTAACTGGTTTTATAGTTATTTCAAATGTATTTTGAATAAAGATGAGATTATTTGTACTCTAAATATTACTTTGAACACTTTATTACTTCACACACTTATAGCCTAATTACAAAAAAATAAAACTTTATTTTGTACTCTTTAAAATTTCAAAAATATCCTTACTTAAACTATTTAAATTACTTAACTTTATTTATTTAAAACACTAATAAAATTATTTAGCATACTATTTTTAAGAGATTTAACATGCAATAATATTATTAAATCAAGTTGTAAAAAAAACATAATTTAGTTATTAATTTTTTTGTTTATTTATGTTCAATATTGAATTTTACACTCAAAATGACTTGCAATGAGAACATAATAATAGAAAGTATTCCATAAATACTACCAAAAAAAAATCTTATACAATACTTTTTGTTTTGTTTTATTTTTTAAAAATAAAAAGTATTATACATATTTTGTAGTCAATTTCTTTTTCTCAAAATTCATCTAAATATTAATTAAGATGTTAGAAATAAAAAATTTAGGGTTTAAGGTATGAGAATTATAAATTGAATAAAGAGTGTGCTATATATGAGTTCAAAATAATTATATAATATTGATTTATAATAAATAGTTGTCAATTGTAATTCGCATGATAGATATTTTTGGAATACATATTTTTTATTAAAATTAAAATGTTCAAAGTAATTTTTAGAGTGCAAATGTCCTCGCCTTTTGAATAATTATGACTGTTTCTGTTGGTTATTTATTGTTGTTGAAAATTTGTTATTCAAGATGGAATACATGAACATGGTTCTTAATCTTTGTTGTAAATTAGCAAAAAGTTAACCAGAGTGCTTATTTTGGTGATTTTATATTTTTAAATTAGCAGGTTTGATGGGTTTATATAATTAATTTTGCAGTCACTTTTAGTCCCAATAGTTAAAATATGAAATTTTTTTTGTCATTTAGTTAGTATTAAATAGTCATTTTATGTTCATAAGTAAAATGGTTATTCTTTCAATATTATGTAAATCATATAATGATGTTAATGGAAAAGTGGAAAAACGATACATTTTGTAAACTTTAAATGGATAACCATAAAAGAAAAAGGTTTTGATATATTTTTGATAAAGTGCGAAACATTATGTAGTTAGTGGATATTTGCCCAGTTTAATGTTTTGAAGTTAGAATTCTTTTTTCCATAAGGATTAGTTAGACAAATGAATTATATTTGTATCTATAATATATTGTTCTAAAGATCTCAACATTAAAAGTTATAGTAGATTTTTCTTATCAAATTCTATTATTCAATGCCCTGTGGAAATTTTCAAGATTTACCTTAGGTGTAACCTAAAAGTTGGGTATTTATATATATAACTTTATAAGTCAAAGTTTTTATAATATGCCTTTTGAGATGAGTGATGTCTAAAATATCCTCACATTGAAATTTAATATCCAATTATACAACACAGTTGTCGACTATTCAGCTGAGTTCTTTTTCCTCCTCTTGTCATTGAATTTCTTCTCCTCTTGCCATAATACTTTCAGTAAAATTACCTTTATCAACCCTAATAACTTTGCTTTTATCTACGGGCGGCATTTTCGATAGTGGCACCTTCTTTCTCCATGGTAATGACAACTGACCATTTTTCAATTTTCTTTTAGTTGCAATAGTTCTTTGAATGGTTTCCTGAGGATTTTGTGTCAATAGAAAGAGTAATATGTATCAATTGGGATAAAAACAAAACAAATTATTCATAAAATAGTTTAATTAAATTATGATATATTAAGTGTTCGTGAAAATATCTATTTGAGTTTTGATTGAAAGTACAAGCATTTTTTTTTACTTATTTTGTTTTTTAAGGATAGCACGCTAATTCAGTTTATCATGCAAGAGTTCCATTTTTTTTTTTGTATATGCTTGACTAGTAACGACTATTGTATGATTAGTTACTACTCATTTTATAATCCCTCTCTTATTCCTTTGGTGAAGACCATAACTTGTAATCCAGGAATATTCCTATTGTATTACCAAGAATCAATGATCAACATGCGGAAGCATACCTAAATGCACAATGTTTAATTACTATTTGGAATTATGTGATTTGTCTTCTAGATCAACACATTATCGTAGAGAATCTTTTAACTTTCTCACTGCACTCTCTCTAAAGATGAGATGTCATGTGTGACCTGGAGACTTATAACTACTTATATAGATAACTTTTCCTATTATTATTAAATATTCATATTTCAACCTATCAAAAAAATAAAAATTACATTTATGTCTCTATACATTAAAGGTCCACACCCTAATTAACTACTTATATAGATAACTTTTCCTATTATTACTAAATATTCATATTTCAACCTATCAAAAAAATAAAAATTACATTTATGTCTCTATACATTAAAGGTCCACACTCTAATAAATACATTAAGCCCAAATTACAGAAATCCTTATTAGATTACTCTTAATTGGGTTTGACCTTATATGACAGTTTACAACACATAACTATTTATGTATAAGTTTAAAGTTGGATTAAGGATCCAACAATCTCCCACTTGGGCTATATGTGTAATCTTATAAGCATACTTTGTAAAAATAATCGTATGAGCTCAACCTTATTATCATTATCGAAATGTATATATAATCAATCCGGTCCATCAATCATATCAACATAGGATCAAAGCAGTCTTTGTTACAACTATCATAACTCGACCCATCGATAGTCACTGTGCCAATACAATTGAATGACATGGGTTATATTGTGGATGTATAACATAAAAATATCATGCAATGTGATCTTAACATGCCTATTTCTAACTGATTTGCCTTAAACCTTAGTGAGATCAAACCATAATAAAATCAGAATGGGAAAAATCAAAAGTTTATTACTGCAGAAAATAACCTCAGATATCCATAACTGAAAAATATATATATCATAAGAGCGTCTAAAATCACAAAGTCCTACTGAACTGAATATTCTTTAGTGATATGACACTCATACAAGCAATGTGCTCATGAAATAATTTGGGTGGCAATCCCTTAGTAAGCGAATCCGCAATCATAGAGTTTGTGGACAATTGCTCTATAAATAATTGTCCACTCTGAACTCTTTCTTTAAAAACTAGGAACTTGATGTCAATATTTGTTGAGCTTTTGTTATTAAAATACAACACTACTTATTTATTATCATAAAATAACGTGAGTGGTCTATCAATATCATCTACTATATACAGTTCTACGATAAAATTTTGTAGCCATATTCTATGATTGGACTCGTCATAACATGCTATAAACTCTGCTGCCATTGTAGAAAAGACCATAAAAGATTATTTACCACTCTTTTAGGAGACATCACTCCTATATAGTATATAGATGCAGCCCGACGTAGACTTCATGTTATTTTAGCATCTAGCAAAATTAGCAATAGTATACCCCCTCTGACTAACTATGGCCAATGGCACGGCCCATTAACTGTCGGCGCACAAGGGCTCGTGGGCCGTGTCGTGCCGTGCCCACATTTTTTTCAGTTGAGCCTAGTACGGCCCACGGCACAAGCCCGCTCGTGCCGTGCAGTGGGCCGTGCCCAAAAAAAGCCCACCAACTTTTTTTTAGCGTGCCTAAAAAAATTCACGTGCCTGACGTGCTTTATTCAAGTCCATTGGCGTGCTTTTTTAAGCCCACCAATAATAATAATAATAAATATGAAAAATATTTCATTCACAAATGAAACATATCTCTATTAAATATTAACTAAGTTATGATTTAATATTAATATGAAAAATATTTTATTATTAATGTTGTAAAATTTTTTATCTTTTATTTATCATTTATAAATTTATGATATTTATAATTTTATTTATTAAAATCATGATATTTAGTTATTTACTTATTCATTTAATAAATTATAAACATAAATAAATAATTAAATAAATATCATAAATAAAATTAAATATCATAAATAACATTATTCATTTTAATAAAATTATTTATTAAAATCATAATATTTACTTATTCATTTAATAAATTATTAACATAAAAAATTAGAATGTTTATTTAAACTAAGATTTAATGATTTAAATTAATTTTTAAAAGTCTATGCTAAAAAATATATTAAAACATTTAATTTCAAGATATTTTACTTTAATTTCATAACATTTTATATTTTCTTTTTATTAAAAAAATTTACTTAAATATATTTTGGCCCACGGGCCGCGTGCTAGCCCACCAATGAACTGTGCTTATTACGTGCTTTTTCGCGTGCCGTGCTTTGGCCCATCTCTAATCGTGCCGTGCTTTCAAGACTCGCGTGCCTAAAATTCTAGGCCCGGCACGGCCCACGTGCGTGTCGTGCCATGCCCCGTCCCGTGCCCCACCGAAACGTGCCACGTGCCGTGCCACGTGCCGCCCGACCCATTGGCCATCTCTACGTTTGACACGTGAGCATATAGTCTTTTGTTTTGTAGGTACTGCAATACCTATTTGACTACTTTCCAATGATCTATTCTTAGATTGCTTAAATATATGCCCAATATCTCAATAACATATACAATATCCTATCACGTAAAAGCCTAAGCATACATCAGATTTCCTACTACTGATGCATAAGGAATTTTTAGTTTTTTCTTCTCTCAAAATGATTTTTAGGACACTGATTCAGACTAAATTTTTATCCCTTAGCGATAGGGGTATCACCAAGTTTATAATCTTGCATGCCATATCTCTTGAGAACCTTTTTTACATAGTTTTTTCGTGATCTAAGAATACCTCAGGAGCAATCCCAGTGTATCTATATACCTAATACAAAAGAAGTGTCACCAAGATCTTTCATCTCAAAATTAATAGCTAGAAATTTGTTGGTATGGTGCAATAAGCCTATATCTTTGTCGGCAAGCAAAATGTCATTCACATATAAAATCAGAAAAATATATTTGCTCTTGTAAAACTTATGGTATATGCAATCATTGACCAAATTTATCTCAAAACTAAACAAGATAATCACTTGATGAAACTTAAAATACCATTGTCGAGATGCTTACTTGAGCCCATAAATGGATTTCTTAAATTTGCAAACCATATTCTTTGGGTCTTTTGACATAAATTTTTTTATCTCTACTATATAGATCATTTCATCAATGTCACCATTGAGAAAAACTGTCTTTATATCAATCTAATATAACTCAAGATCGAAATACGCCACTAATGTCATTATTATCCTGAAAGAGTCTTTTAAAGAAACTGGAGAGAAAGTCTCTTTATAGTCAGTGTCTTCTTTCTGTGTAAAGTCTTTTATGACAAGACGTGCCTTTTATATCTCCACATTGCCTTTCAAATCCCTTTTTATATTAAAGATCCATTTGCAACCAATAGGTTTCGCACTTTATGGCAATAAGATAAGATCTTATACAGTCATTGTCCTTCATGTACTTTATCTTTTCATTTATAGCATCAATCCACTTCTAAGAGTTAGAACTTTGCATGGCTTGATAAAAATATATTGGATTATCTTCGGTCACCCCAATGCCCACCTCATATTTTTAAAGAAATATAATATAGTCATCTAGCACTGCACTTCTCATTTTTCTAGTGGATCTCCTTAATGATATACGTTCTTGAGGTGATAGAGTTTGTTCCTCTGGAACAATTTCTTGTATGAGATTTTCTTTAACATTGTCTTAATTTGTTGTGTCTTGAACAGGGTTCAGAATGAGTTCTTGATCAATATTGACAACGCCATGGAAATATTAACATATTCATTTTTAAAGACAAAGTCCCTAACTGTCTACCCATGGAAATATCAACATGTTCCTTTTCAAAGACAAAGTCCTTAGTTGTATCTCTCCTCGCAAACTCGACATTCTCAAGAACCAAGCATTTTCAGACTCAAAAATTGACTTAGTCATGGGATCGTAAAATTTTACCCCTAGATCTTTCAAAGTATCCAACAAAATAACAACTCATTATCCTTCACTCCAGTTTCTTTTCATTAGGCCTATAATGTCTTGCCTCAGCTGGACATCCTCAAACACGCAGATACTTTAGAGTAGACTTCTTACTTATCTAAAGTTCGTAAGAGGTTTTGACAGTTGCTTTAGTTAGAACACTATTAAGCATATATGATGCAATCTTAAGTTCTTCTGGCCAGAGTAACTCTGGTAAGATAGAATGACAAATCACACTCATCAACATGTCCTTAAGCGTCATGTTTCGTCTTACAACAACACCATTCATAGCAAGCGAGCCTGGCATAGTGCACTATTGGACGATAATGCATTTCTCTAAGAACTTAGCAAACAATCCTAGATATTGTTTACCTAAACTATCCAATTTGCCATAGTACTTACCACCATGGTAAGATATGATGCTTTTGATTCTTTTGCCGAGTTGGTTTTCAACTTCAACCTTAAAATTTTTGAACATATCCAAGACTGTGACTTTTCGTGGAAGAGATAGATGTAACCATATCAAGAAAAAATGTCTATAAACATCATAAAATATTGTTGACCATTACAAATAGACATAAAGAATGGCCCACAAATATATGTATGTATAAGTTTTAAGATGTCCAAAGTGTTATTGGCTTCAAATATCATTTTATTGGTTTGTTTCCTTTTATATATTTACAAAAACATTAAAATCTGTAAAATCTAAGGGATCGAGAATTTTTCTGATGCAAGTCTTTCGATTCTCTATCTAAAGATGTAACTTAATATTTTTTGCCATAACACAGCTAAATTCTCATTGGTTAATTTCTCTTTATGCCTTGTGTACTTAATTACTGGGATTCATTAATTGAAACAATTGCGTCAATCAAATAAAGATTATTATGATCGGACAAAGAACCAGATCCAACCAATTTTAAATCATGAAACAAATTGAATTTTTTATTCTTAAATTAATAAGATAAACTATATTTTCCCAAAGCAAGAATATGAATCAAGTTCCATCTAAAAGACGGTTCTATAAATGTTTCATTAAGATCCAAATAAAATTTAGTCTTTAATAATAATCTTAATTTTCTAATTGCTTCAACTTAAACTATTTTGTCATCACCAATATAAATGTATTTGTCACCATCACTGGGCTTTCGACAATTCAGGCAATCTTGCATAAACATACTGATATGAGTTATCACACTAGAATCTATCAATCACATGTGTATAAGTACCTAAGTTAAATTATTCTCAAAACAAAATAGATTAAGAAGCATATCTTTTTTATCACACCATGCATGATAGTTGGTGCAATGCTTCTTCTTATGCCCTTAAGCTCTATAAAAAAATAATGAGTACCTTCTAGATTATCTAGTTTCTTTTGTTGTTTCCCTTAAGGTGTTGTATCTGCAACTTCCTCATTTTTCTTTCTTTTCTTGCTGCTGCTCATATACCTGATTAAAATTAAACTTGTCAAGAGCATACATACTTCTGCCTTTTTGCTTTTGACAAACCTATTTTCAATGACCACAAGGAACTCCTTAGTCTTAGTTATATTTTTAGTCATAAAGCCCTTGACTGCATCCAGAATGGACTTCTTCATGATCATTATATACATGCGATTTGATTTCTCTGATATTTCGATATCCCTCTTATCATTAAGGATACTCTCATCTGTAAGAGGTGGGAGAGAGTCAACCCTTAATGCAAGTTCGAGATCAATGACTGTGAGAACTTTTAAGAGGTTCTCTTGCCATGACTTTAAATGAGAGCCATTTAGTATAGGAATAGAATTGATGTTGGTAGTAATATTAGCAAGAGTCATAACTGAATAAGAGAACAACAAACAAACAAAATAAATTCATATAAGTTTAAAACAAAATCAAATTCAAATAATGGTAAATCCATCTCAAGACACCAGACACTTTATTAACAGATACTCCATTAACATTTCATCTCTGGACAAAATATTAACTTGTAAGCGATATCTTAGTGGAGCAATTAAACACTGAAAATAAGAGCTTGTTAAATAATAAATCTTCCTTGGGATGATTTATTGTTCACATGTGAAACTAAATAACCATCATGTGTTTATTACTAAAGGTGCACATGCAATATTGTTAAATATGGACATTCCTTTGGGCCAATCGATATTCATGAAAATTATATACAAATAATTTTTTATACTCTAAAACAAATTAATTTCCATAAACGAGGTTACTTTAGTGACATGTTATTTCAATTAATTCATAAAAAATGATATATAAATATATAAATATTTGAATTTAAAATTGTACTAAAATTATCCAAAAAATTGGTCAAAATCAAAGTCAACAATCAATGATCAAACATTGACTGGTTAACCATTAGCAAGGCTAGGTCTGGACCAGGTTGGGTCAAACCGATCTAGATCCTCAGCCAAACCCAACTCATTTTTAGGACTCTATTTTTTTTTATTTCAATCTTCATGGCCACTGCTCCTACCAGATCTGCCACAGTTTGGCTTGGTGGTGCGATTTCTCGGACATGAAGCTATCTCTCTTTTTTCTTTTTCTTTTTTAATAAGACTTTTCTTATTAACGCCGTGGCTCTTCTTCACCATTGCCAGCCTAGTGGTTTTGCCATTGGTGGTAGTAGTTGTCGTAGGCCTAAACTTAAAATCTTTATTTTAATTGTTTTTCCTACAAGCAGGCCATGACTTGCGTGCATGGTGCAACTCAATAGTCACACCTTGTACGACCAACACCGGTAATAATAACAGTTATTGCCGCTTGCCACAAACTTAAACCAAATATATATATTTTTCTATTAGTCTTTAAAAAAACAAAACTTTAATCATTAATCGAAAATAAATTTGATGCTTAATGGTCCAACATAAAGAGGTGCTGATACCAGTTGTTGGAACAATAAACCTTTTGGCGAAAACAATCACCTATAATCCAGGAAATTCATGTTGTATCACTAAGAATCAATAATCGAATATGTGGTAGCGTACCTAAATCAATAATGGTTAATTGCTCTCTAAAGTCGTGTGGTTACCTTTCAGATCAACAAGTTATCCTAAAAAATACCTTAACTTTCTCATTGCACTCTCAGATGATAGGACATTAGAAGAGAAGATAATGTTACATGTGATCTAGGGGCATAACTACTTATATAGATAACTTTTCCTATTATCATTTGGTATTCTTATTTCAACCCATTGTAAAAATAGAAATTACCGTTAAATCTTTATACATTAAAGGATCATACCCTAACAGATACATTAAAGCCCAAATTATCGAAAGCATTAATAGATGACTTTTAATTAAGATTAACTTTATATGACAGTTTGCAACATATAATTATTCATATATGAGCCTAATGTTAGATTAAGGATCCAACACCTCTCTCTCTTTATGTGCATGCTTACCTTCAACATAAGCTTAATGCAATGATTATTAAATTTTGTATACATTATCTACACTTACTTTTAAGAGTTCATTACCACACTTGATGCTACTTTCTCTCTTCTAAAGGTGTATGTATATTTATGTGCTTTAAATTTAGGGTGCAATCATGAGTAACATTAGGCTAATAAGTTTATAAATCCTCTAATTCCCTTCCTCTAATTCCCCTTTCCATAAGAGTTTATTATTGCATTTGATTATGTTTTCCTTGAGCAGCCACCCTAGACAAATGGCACAAAAATCATGATTTTCTATTGAATTTAACAAGTTTAAATTTGACTCAATAAAGATTTAGTTCCTTATACTTTTAGAAATTAGCTTTTTAAATTTTGCTATTCTACACAATTAAAATGAGAAAATGAAACATTCTTAAGGAACCTGTAGCCAAATTACTCGATTTAACTCGTGTGTATAATATTATACTCGATAAGCACATCATGTAGCTTTTGCAAAAAAATAAAAATAAAAACTGAATTAATGATGAATTCGGTCTACTTTTTTTAATAGGAGATCATAAATGCTATATACGTACAAAGAATCTTTTATATTTTTTTTAAAGTTGAGAGTAGCCAAATTACTCGACTGCAGACGTGTAATGAATACACGTAACTGTAGTCATGTAATCAATACTTTATTTAGTTGGTACATCTTGTAATTTGTTTGATTGGTTTAGAATATGTTATTATGAAACTTTTAGTCTTATTTCTCATATTATTCAAATATATTTGTATTTTAGCAAATGGAATCAAAATTCAAGGAGTCTAATTATTTAAAAAAACAAAGATTTCTAACCGGTCGTCGCTAAATGCAATTGAAGGCATAAAAAAAAATTAACTAAGGAGCAGAAAATTATTTTCAAGTGTTCTTGCTTTAGTCAATTTTTGGATGTCTAAAAGTTGAAAATTTCTTCATAGTTACCCCACCACATAATTTTTTTGGATTCCAAGGTCATGAAATCCATGCAAAACATTTTTTACACGACTATAGTCGAGTAAATTGACTACTCCCAATTTTGCTTGATAAATAGGTGAATTATGTATTTTTGTACCCTTTTCCTTTTTTCGGTTTTGTATCGTATATATATGGTAGAAAATCTTTGATCATAAAAGAGTCACATAACATTCAACCTAACTTTTTTACTACAATCATGTAAATTCATAAATTCAATACTATAATAGAGTAAATGGAAAAAATATAAATTACGAAAAGTGATCATCAATACAAAAACAACATAAGCTTGAAAATATGTTAGTGTCATAGTTAAGTCTAAAGAGAACACAAATAAATTAAAAGCCACCAGTATCATTCAACAATGCAATAGCTTTCTTAGTTGATTTCTTAGTTGTTTTGGGCAAGTTTAATGCTGCCCAAGCAAATATGGCATTTTGCTTTGTCTTGTTTGTAAATTGACTTCTTTTATGTTCGTAACATTAAATCTATAATGCCCATTCCGTTGAACTTATTTACCATGAAACAAAATAAGCACACATACCAAAGTCATTTTCTTTAGTAATACAACACATAATAATTAGAATATCTACCAAAAGGAAAATCATACAATAGATTGTACAATATTTTGCCCATATACATGACTACAATCGAGTAAATTGAGAAGATACATGATTGTAGCCAATTAAATAGGCAGAAAACGAGTTGGTATTACAAAATAAACTGGTTGATGTTAAGATATCATATTTAGTTAAAAATGATGCATTAATTAAACTCTTATGATGTTAAGGTGTCATAGCAATAGGAAAATTCTACATATTTACAATTATAGTTGAGTAAATTGAATAAATACATTGCTGCAGTCGAGTAAATGGTATGGAACGAAATATGCATTCCAAAGTCGTAAGAATAAAATGAGATTTCAACAAATATACCCAAAAAAATACATTGTGTTAGTTTTCTCATGGAAATATAATGAAAATATGAGTTATTTTAGTTTTTATCGTAAAGTAAACATAGCTAAGAAAACTTTGATCTATAATAGATTTTCTATGATAGATATTGATATGTCACGAGTCTATCATGTAGTAATGACATTTTCATGATATATAATGTATATCACGCCTTTTTGACATATTTGTGACTAATAGAGAATATACATAAATGGATGATGGATAAAAGTCATGGTTAATTAATTTAAATTTTAAAAAATTCAAAACGGCATGCCATTTAATTGTTTAATTTACATGACAAAAGATTGTCATGGGTTGAAATGAATTATTTAAAAATTATTCATTTTAAACATGTAATTGATTTATTTATTAAATTTTAAGTTGTTTAAGATTATATTTTTACAAATTTTCCATTGTTAATTATTTAAAAATATTTCTTTAATGTATAACTTAATTTTAAAAGATTGCCATTGTTAAGTAATTAAAAAAAATGTAATTTTAAAAGATTGTCATTGTTAATTAATTAAAAAAATGCAATCATTTTGATTTGGAAACAATGTTTCAACACTTAGCAAAATTTGCTAATGTTGCAATGATTGAAACCCCTTTTTAATTAATTATTTAAATTAAAAAATAAATGACAATCATTTTGCTTTGGAAACAGCATTCCGACACTTAGCAAAATTTTTCAAGTGTTGCAACAATTGAAACCCCTTTTTCTTTTTTTATTCTCCACCCTTTCAAGTATAGAAGAAGCATCACCACTACAACTTATTTTTTACTCAATTGACGAATCACCCACAGTCCCTCAGAGTCTTATTACAACTGAAGAAAATCAATTGAACGAAACCCATCACAGTCATGAAGCACCCATCACAAATTTACAAAGCCCTCCAACCACCAAGCCTTTTGCACTCACACTCATTAGTCATCACTCAACAGTCCCTCATTCAAAAAACTAATTGTTATTAGAGAAGAAAGAGAAAGAGAAAAAGTAAGTCAATCAAAAGCCTCACTCAATTTTTTAATTTGCAGTGTTAAATCCTTGATTGATTTTAACTGCTAATATGATGGTTATTAGATGTGATGTTGTTTTAATGGAACCTAATTAAATTTTACCCTTAAAATATATATAGATCCAGTGGCTCCCTAAATAATTATTTTTAATGTTTGGTGGTGGTCTTAGTTCTTTATCAATTTATCTTTTTTAAAATTTTTTAGGTTATAATATTTCTTATGTAGTTGTTACAGTTAAAGATGTGGCCATTGTTGGTTATTTATACTCAATTGCTATTGATGCTAATGTGCAAGTGTACACAGCAAGTAATAAAGTGATGAATATTCGAGATTGTCTCCATAGGGATTGATGTTACAGGAAAGGTTATAGCAATCACGATAATGCAAACTTCCTTTGTCCCAAAAAGATTCTAATTAAAAGTGAATTACTATCGAAATAAACATTAAAAGAAAAATAAAACAAATCAATGCAGTAATAAAATAAATTAAATGAATTACGTAAAAAGATTTCAATGGGAACGAGGTAGCTAAGTGATCAAACTCTCTTTCTGGACTGACTGTTTTGTCTAAATTAACACAAGTTGCTACAGCAATTCCTACAGCATTGGGCAGAATTATTTTACATCCTCAGCTGTCGCTTATTAGATTTCTCATACCCTTAAGCACCCTAACAATGACCAGTTGTTAACCCACATACGGTATGACATTATGAGCATACACTCTCTCTACCCTATAAGGTGAATTCATATGTCTAGTTTTTCACAAATCTTAACTCAAATATAGCCCTTTTGGGACTCAAGTAATCTTAGTCTAGGAAACTTAAATTAAGATCAAGTATTACTCTAATAATTTCCACTAAGACAGGTCTTTTTGCGGCTCTATCTTAACTTGAACCATTAAATGGGTGGTCAACCAAAATAATGATTATAATAATAGCTATTAGAGTAAAATGCTATATCAATCTTGCAGCAACTCATAAGAATAGTAAAAAACCATTTAGATTGTTTGTCACTTAACTACAATCAAGTTTAGTTCATACTTTGAAAAAGAAAAACAAACAGCAAAATATTGATAATAAAATACATCGGTTCAATCAAAGAGTAAGGAAGGGAACAAGTAAAGAACGATGACAAATTAAATCCAAGTAATTCTGCTGAATTCTTCACTGGTGCAGACTTGTTTCCCTTGAATTTTGATTCTCTCCTTCTTTTCCTCTCGATCTCTTCAATGTTCTCCCCTATAATGAAAGAGGTGGTGAAGAAGGAAATCATCAAATAGTTGGATGTTGGAATCATATACCCAATATTAGACAGTTCATGGGTGAGCTTAGTTCAATGTGTTCCAAAGAAGTGAGGGATAACATTAGTAGCTAATTAGAGGGATGAACTTATTCCTACAAGGACAGTGACTAGATGGAAAGTATGTATGGATTACAAGAAGCTCAATAAAACCACAAGAAAAGACCATTTCTCACTTCCATTCATAGATCAGATGTTGGACAGACTTGTTGGAAAACAGTACTATTGTTTCTTAGATGGACATTCAAGCTACAACCAAATTGTTATAGCTCCAGAGGATCAGGAGAAGACTACATTTACTTGTCCTTATGGAACATTTACCTTCAGAAGAATGCCTTTTGGGTTATGCAATGCTCCAGCAACTTTTCAGAGATGCATGATATCTATTTTTTCTGATATGGTAGAGCAGACTTTAGAAGTTTTCATGGATGACTTCTCAGTTTTTGG
The DNA here is from genome assembly GCA_029618585.1 of Citrus australasica. Taxonomy (NCBI): domain Eukaryota; kingdom Viridiplantae; phylum Streptophyta; class Magnoliopsida; order Sapindales; family Rutaceae; genus Citrus; species Citrus australasica. The sequence goes on from JARCIV010000017.1 coordinate 176,918, forward strand.
AGAAACATACAATGATTGTTTACACAACTTGAAAGAAGTTCTAAAAAGATGTGAGATGACCAACTTAGTACTCAATTGGAAAAAGTGTCATTTCATGGTGTAAGAAGGAATAGTGTTGGGACATAAGGTATCCAATAATGGCATTGAGGTAGACAAAGCCAAGATAGAGATAACAGATAAACTGCCACCTCAAACTTCAGTAAAGGGTATTAGGAGTTTCTTAGGTCATGTTGGATTTTACAGAAGATTTATTAAGGATTTTTCCAAGGTAGCTAATCCACTATGCTCATTGCTGGAACATGACAAACCTTTTCACTTTGACAAGGATTGCCTTCAAGCATTTAGAGAGTTAAAGAAAGCTCTGATCACTGCTCCAGTGGTTATATCTCCAGACTAGAATTTACCATTTGAACTGATGTGTGATGCTAGTGACCATTTTGTGGGAGCAGTATTAGGGCAAAGAAAGGATAAGGTCTTTCACTCCATATACTATGCAAGCAAAACTCTTACTCAAACTCAGATCAATTACACCACTACAGAGAAAGAGTTGCTAGCTGTAGTATTTACTTTTGACAAATTCAGAGCACTTGGTGGGTACTAAAGTGACTATTTACACAGATCATGCAACCATCAAATACTTAATCTCAAAGAAGGATGCCAAACCAAGATTAATTAGATGGATCTTATTACTTCAAGAATTTGATCTGGAAATTAAAGATAGAAAGAGGACTGAGAATCAAGTGGCAGACCACTTGTCACGGCTGGAAGCAGACACTAGTACATTGACAAGGAGGGATATCACTGAAACATTTCATGATGAACAGCTGTTGGCAATACATCAAGCACAGATGCTGCAGCAGTCAGGACCCCCCTGGTATGCAGATTTTGCTAACTACTTAGTAAGTGGGATAATACCACCTGAGTTGAAGTTTCAGAAGAAAAAGAAATTTCTTTAGGATGTTAGAAGCTATCAGTGGGATGATCCACATTTATATAATTTATGCTCATATCAAGTAATACGAAAATGTGCGTCCGAAGGAGAAATACACCATATACTAAAGTCATGCCATACTGCAGCATATGGAGGACATTTTGGTGGTCATATAACAGCTGCTAAAGTTTTACAATCAGGTTATTACTGGCCCACTATTTTTAAAGATGCTTATGAATTTGTTAAATGTTGCGATAGGTGCCAAAGGACAGGGAACATAACTAAAAGACATGAAATGCCATTGACTAATATTCTAGAAGTGGAAGTTTTTTATATTTGGGGAATATATTTTATGGGGCCTTTCCCATCATCCTTTGGGAACTTATATATCCTTATTGCTGTGGATTATGTCTCTAAGTGGGTAAAAGCTGCAACATTACCTACCAATGATGCTAAAACAATAGTGGCTTTTTTTCAGAAAAATATTTTTTCCAGGTTTGGCACTCCTATAGCAATTATTAGCGATGAGGTACACATTTTTGCAACAAAATCTTTGCTGCACCTATGGTGAAATATAGAGTCAGACACAAGATAGCAACAGCATATCACCCACAATCTAATGGTCAGGCTGAAGTGTCCAACAGAGAAATTAAAAAGATCTTAGAAAAAATGGTGAACCCAACAAGGAAGGATTGGTCTTTACAGTTACATGACTCCCTATGGGCCTATAGAATAGCATACAAAACTCCACTCGGCATGTCTCCTTACCAAATTGTTTATGGAAAGGCTTGTCATTTGCCACTAGAGCTAGAGCATAAAGCACATTGGGCACTGAAGAAATTAAATTGGGACATTCATGCTGCAACAGAGCAAAGAAAGCTTCAACTTTGTGAGCTTGATGAATTACGGCTATTTTCATATGAAAATGCAAGAATCTATAAAGAGAGGACAAAACACTGGCACGGCAAGCATATTCAACACAGACACTTCAGTCCTGGTCAATTAGTGTTGCTCCACAATACAAAACTAAGATTATTTCCGAGAAAGCTAAAATCACGATGGTCTGGCCCTTTTAAGCTGTTAAAATTTTATCTTCATGGAGTTGTTGATATTCTAGATGAACAAACAGGTCAAGAATTTAAAGTTAATGGACACAGGGTTAAGCATTGCATACACCCAGCGGCAGATTGTTCAAAGGAAGTGTTACTCCTTAAAGAACCCAGCTATTGAGCAATGAAAGAAGGTCAGGCTAAAGGACTTTAAATCAAGTGCTCCATGGGAGGCAACCCATAGTGGAGACAACCACCTAAAACCAAGTTTGATCTCATTTGGTTTTGTTGATAGTTTTCCCTCTTTACCATTTTATTTGATTTTGTTCTTCCATTCTAGTTATTTAGTTTTATCCTTTCACATTATTGCATTATTTACTTTTGCTATCATTTGATTTCTTTATTTTTAATTAATTTTAGTGTGTGGGAAGTATGTGTAGCAATTGAATTCCGTATTAACAAGTGAGGTTGTATGGTGGCAGAGTGCAGAGGTGAGTCACGTGTCAAAGGGCTTTAGTGTGGAGTATATAACTGTTGCTAGAGTAAGTGAATGGGTGATGCAGTAACTAATTTTACCATTACATTAAATTAAAAGATTGAGCCTCTCACTTACCGTTGGATACAAATCATGACAAATGGAGGCATGAATGTGGATAGAAATTGCCAAAACAATCTCCGAAATTAATGCCTTAATTTCACTGGCCGGTGTTTTTAGGATATGCACATTAAAATTCAAAATATTTTCCTCCCTTATTTATCTTTAGTTACCGTATTTATCTTTAATTAAAGTCCACTATAAAAAGGAGTCACTATGCGTAGTATTCTATGGCACTATTCCCCATCTCCTTCGCAAAGTACAACTCTCATAATTCTTAACCTCTTCTTCTCATTTTACTCTCAGGGACATTAGTCTCAATTTATTACTACTACAGCAATGCCGAGGTATAAGGAAACAGCCAGCCGCCTCAAAGATCCGTCACGCTTCCAGAGTTACCACGCTGAAGAAAAATATGAAGAATTCATAGAGCCGCTTAAAATTCTGAAAGGAAAAAAAGTTTCAATTTCCAGAACGACTCACTGGAATTGTGCAAACAATACACAATGTTGCAGCAAAGCGAGGATGGTTAGAGTTTTACAACCACCCTCGAGATCATATGTTACCAGTAGTCAAAGAATTTTACGCCAATTTGGTAAACCCATATCAGCACAACATTTGGGTAAGAAATACACTTGTTCCATTAGATTCCCGTGTTATAAAAGCTTTTTATAATTTATCTGCTGAAATTAATTGTGAGTATGCCAAGTTGCTTGGTAAATTGACCCCGAAAAAATATAACACCATTTTCACAACTCTTACAATCGAAGGGGCATCGTGGGCCAACGAGGAAGGGTGTGTAGTTAATATGATAGATTTGAAACCTACTACTAAAGTGTGGATCAAATTTTTGAAATCTAGGCTTATGCCAACCACTCACACTACTACGGTTTCACAAGAGAGGTTGGTCTTGCTATATGTCATTGTTCGAGGGCTTCTCATAGATGTGGGTAGAATCATCGCAATAGAAATCCGAGATTGTGCAGTTAAGACTCACAGGACTGCTGCCTTGCTATTTTCTTCACTCATCACCGGCATTTGTGTAGTTTTCGGTGTTTGTCTTGACGCAAGAGATGACCATATCAGGAATGATGGTGCCTTTACGGCACGTACCATTGAGAGAGTTGCTGGAGAGAGTGTTGGAACAACAACTGAACCAGCTGTTGTAATAGGAGCAAGACGAGCTATTGGTTTAGAATAGACAATCCAGGCACTCAGCACAAGTATAACTCAATGTGCTGAAGCTCAACAAAGGGAAAACGATCGGTTTTGGAGTTATCTACAGCACCTGGACAACCAACTAAAGTAAACGAAAGTCTAAGTCTCGCATCTTCCAGATTAAGAAACTACATATCACAAGATTCTGCAAAATCTTTTCTGTCGTTGTTCCAAGATTGCTACAGCAACGCTTGCTACATCAATGGCTACAACAACTGCATTGTTCCAGATTTGTTTCTATTATTTTGTGGCCAAATTCTTTCCCATCTTTCGCAAGCCTATTGCATTAGCATTCCTTCCTTGAAATTTGAGCTGTCAAACACCTACAATTATGCATATGATTTAAGCACACAATTTATTCTAAAAACAAAATTTATGAAGAATAAACTAAGATGAATGATTATGCAAAATATAACAAAAATGCAATGAAAACACATCATTTACTCCCTAAGTAGTATTGATTTAAGTCTAAAAGTGTCATGATAACTCTCTTTTCATAGAGTTATCAAAAAACAAAGGAATGCCTTAAATCAAAAATGGATTTTGGACCATTCAAAATTACAGACCACTTGGCATCTGATTTCTTAGACAAAAAAAAAAGGTTCTATAAATGTTTGAGAAACATTAAGGTTCCTCATGGTTATTCTTTTAATATGAAAAATCTAGTGTCTTTAAAGAAATGCAAGCTACAGGGTCTCAAATCACATGATTGTCATGTGCTTATACATCAACTTCTTGCTGTTGCATTTCGAACAATATTTTCTAACCATGTACATATTGCAATATTTCAATTTTTCTTTTTCTTTAATTTCACATGTGCTACGATGGTTGATGTAAGTAAGTTGGATGAAATGGAAAAGGACATAGTGATGACGTTATGTTTTTTAGAAAAATGTTTTTCACTTTCCTTTTTCAACATAGTGGTTCACTTAACAGTTCATCTTGTCCATGAGGTAATAAGTCGGATCCCTAAAAAATAAGGGTGGTGTAAAAGTTAATGAGCTTGGCTTCACTTTGATGGACCTCAATCAAATAGGCCATAAGTCGGATCCCTTCATTTTGGCTTCACAAGCCAAACAAGTGTTTTATGCTACTGATCCAGTTGATAAGAAATGGTCAATTGTTTGTTTCATGCCTTTTAGAAGTATTCCCAATTTTGAAAATGATGTGGATGTGCATAGTATGAAGGAGCACATTCATTTCACCAAAGAAGTACCAAGAATAACCAGAATTGATGCATATAATGATGACAATCAAGTAGATTATGTACTTGAGGGGTGGTGAAGCCATTGAGATTGAACAGTGAAAAGATTAACATTTGAGGATATTAGTAGAATTTAATTGCCTATGGTTAGAGTTAAAAGGTGTTATAAATTGAATTGTAATTATTATTTTACTTATAATTAATCTGCATTTTACATTCTATTTTTTACATTTGTTAGTTGATACTCTGATTTTTTTTTCTTGGCTTTTTTAATTACCAAGCCAATGTTAAAATTTTCCATTTATTTTCAGGTATAATAAAATGGATTTCAATGATGACCCCATCAGTAATGAAGAGAAGCAAGGTTACTCCAATGACAATGATCAAGCGCTAAAGGAAGATAATGATTTTGAGGATTTACTTCCTTTTCCTCCTTGTTTTGAGAATAATGAGGATGCAAAACCTATAAATGAAAATGATCAATTTTCAAAAGATTTATCATTACAAAAAGATTTTACTCTTAATCTAATAATAAGAATTTGAGTGAAAATGGGAAAATTCTCATGAGATACAATAGATACGATGTTCTTGTTGGACTAAAGGCCACATGCATTGTCCACTTTTCCTTAGAGTGTTGGCACCTGTTTATGTTCCAATCATCTACAAGGATTGGAGATTAGTGCTGGATAAATATAAAGAAGCATTGTGGCCATTTGTTCAAGCATAAAATCTTTTTTTTTTTGTTAACTTCTCAATACGATAACCTTGTTTATCTACTTTCTTTTATATAATAAACCTTGTGAAAATGTTATTATTCAAAGGCGATTTCTCATTCACAATGAAGTAAGAAGCAAGTTTTACAATCCATTCGAAAGTCATTTAGGAATCTTAAGTACACTTGGACTAATGGGTACATTTTTCCAAATAAGAGTGATTGTAAAAAGTTAAGGAAACCTCCTTTGCGATACATAAGACAAAATTATTGGGACCTGTTCGTCAAAGATTATATTAATGATAAGTTTGCAGTGCATAAATTAGATCTTATTCAATATTCTCACAGGAAATTTTCGTTGAATGTTATATAATACTAAGGAAATGTTGTATAATATTAAGGATTGAGTATAACTTTGCATTAATATTAGTTTGTGATTTACAATAGAATATAAGGAAAGAAAAACAAAAAAAACTATGTGTTAGTGTTAGAGATATTGAAAGCAAAGCACAGAGGAGCACAGAAGCAGAGTATGGTTGACTGCAGCTGATCAGCTCATGAGAGCTGACTTGGCAAGTTAGTTATCCAGCTCATCTCTCACAGTTGCAATGTAACGAACTGAATGTGTTGATTGAATCAGTTGTAGCTTACTATATAAACGTGTGTTTTGTACTCAGCTGTAAGTTGAAGTAATATCAATAAAAATCTCAGATTTGTTTCATTTTCTTTTTCATTTTCTTAAGCTTTCTAGCTTACCAAACAGCTCCTTACTATAGTTTTATCATGGTATCAGAGCCACGAATGACAAACATAAGTCAAAACAATCTCTCTTTTAGCTTTGTTACTCCAGTCAAGCTGGATCAGAATAATTTCATTTTGTGGTGCACGCAAGTTCTTACAACTGTGAAAGGAAATGGCTTAGAAGGTTTCATTAATGGTGATAACAGATGTCCAGAACAATTTCTCATCTCTGAGAATACTGGAAGCACAAGATCTGTAAATTCAGAGTTTGTAACATGGATGAAGACTGATCAACTGTTGCTGAGTTGGATGATGTCATCGATTCAGCAGAATCTGCTCTCTACAGTGATCGATTGTACAACATCTAAGCAACTCTAGGAGACTCTTACTGGTATGTTCATCTCCCAATCTCAAGCTCGAATCCAAACTCTGAGAATGCAAATTCAAACGATTAAGAAAGGTTCAATGCATATGGCTGACTATTTTGCAAAAGTCAAAAGAATAACAGATACTTTAGCTTTAGCTGGTAAACCAGTAGAGTTAAGTGATTTGATTATGCATGTCTTGACTGGTCTTGACTCATCAGACTATGAATCCTTAGTGACTGTTGTCTTGGCTAGAGGTGATAAGATAACATTGGATGAGTTGTATTCCTTGTTGTTGAATCATGAAATTAGAATTGAACAGAAGAGAGGGAAGATCACTAGTGATGTAATGCATAATATGACAGCAAATGTTGCTCAAAGAAACACATATTCTGGTAAAAATAATGGAGGTTTTCAGAAGAATTATGGAGGAAATTTTGGAAATGGAAATGGTCCAGGGTTTGGTGGTTTTAATGGTGGTGCTTCTGGTAACAATGCTGGACAATTCAGTAATGGAAATAATTTTTCTGATGTTGTTTGTCAAATATGCTACATACCTGGACATGGAGCTTATAAGTGCATGAATAGATACAACTCATCATTTGTTCCTCAGAAAAACTATGGTAGAGGTAACTTTAACAGTGGCTTTAGACCTCCTGGACAATTTGGAAGAGGAAGATTTTTTAATGGTGGTGGTAGAGGTCCTGGACAAATTAACAACAGCTATAACTCACCAAGAGGTTTTGGGTTTCAAGGTGGTTCTGGCTTTCAGGGCAATATAGTGCATGCAGAAAATTCTTTTGGGAATCCATCAGCTTTTTACTCTTTCACCCCTAGTTCATCAACATATGCTTCAAATGAAACTTCTGATACCAGTGGTCAATGCAATGCATCTACTTCATCTTCTATGCTTCAGTCACATTCAAATGTGTCTCCTGAGCTTATTGAAGATCCTTCTTGGTATTTTGATAGTGGAGCAACAAATCATATTACCAATGACTTAGGTAAGCTTCTTCATTCACAAGCTTATATTGGTGAGGAGAAATTATTTGTTGGCAATGGAAATGCACTGGTTATTGATCATATAGGATCAGCAATGATTACAACTTCAACTTCAAAACCTTTATTACTTAATCATGTTCTTTATGTACCAAACATAACCAAAAACTTGCTTAGTATTTCAAGACTTGTGGCTGATAATTTTGTTGTTGTTGAATTTCTTGATAATTCATGTTTTGTCAAGGCCAGGGATACAATAGTAACTTTACTTGAAGGTGTTGCTAAGGGTGGCCTGTATCAAGTCAAAAATACTTTTTCTCAGTCATCTCAGTCATCTTCTTTCAACTCAGTCAGCTTCAATAAACCTGAATCTCTTTTTGCTTCTTGTACTGTGTTTCCTGTCAATAAACCAACAGTTGTAAAAGTCTCTGAACCAAGTCTTCAGTCTGTTTTTTCTGCAGTTGCAATGTCATCAGTTAGTATGGATGTTTTTCATATGAGACTTGGGCATCCAGCTTCTTATGTTCTCAAAACAATACTCAAAGCTTATAAAGATTCTGCTGTTCTTAATAAGATTGAAAAATTATCTTTCTGTAATGCTTGTCAGTATGGCAAAAATCATATGCTTCACTTCAATTCAGTAGAAACCAAAACAACATTACCTTTACAGCTGATCTATGCTAATCTTTGGGGGCATTCTCACACTTTTTCTACCCAAGGATACAAATATTATCTCTCCATCCTTGATGATTTCAGTAGGTTTACATGGATATTTCCTTTATCTGCCAAATCAGATGCCATAGATGTTTTCTCTAATTTAAAACTCTTCATAGAAAACCATTTGCAGCACAAAATCAAGACTGTTCAAACTGATTGGGGAGGGGAATTTAGAACCTTTACCTCTTTACTCAAACCCTCTGGCATACACTTTAGACACCCATGTCCACATATCCACCATCAAAATGGAAGAATTGAAAGGAAACACAGACACATAGTTGATATTGGCTTAACCTTACTAGCTCAAGCTAACTTGCCTCTTAAATTTTGGTGGAATGCTTTCCACACAGCTGTCTATCTAATAAATAGACTTCCTACTCCAGTTCTAAATAACATTTCACCTTTTCAAAAACTATTTAATCAACCACCAGATTATTCTTTTCTCAGAACTTTTGGCTGTGCCTGTTATCCAGCCTTGAGACCATACAATAAGCACAAGTTAAACTTCAGAACTTGCAGGTGTATATTCCTTGGTTATAGCTCTTATCATAAGGGTTATCTGTGTCTTCATTCTTCAGGAAGAGTTTATACATCAAATCATGTTATTTTTTATGAAAGTTCTTTTCCTTATGTCTCTAGTTTAGATTTTTCCTCTCCAGAGAACTGTCAGTCTCCAGTTTCTGTGTCAGAGTCAACTTCTTCTGTTGTTCCTTCCTTTGTTCATCTGCAGGTTCCCCTGGCAACATCATCAAGAAGTATTCCTGATTCTTCACAAACACCTATTAACCAAAATGTTTCTCCCTTCCTACCTACTGAATCATTCAGTTTTTCCTCACAACATTCACCAGCTACGTCAGTTCCTGCACCATCTTTATCTCAATCCACTGGTCATCCAATGATGATCAGATCAAAGGCTGGCATATTCAAACCAAAAGCTTATTTTTCAGCCCTGTTAGCTCAGCCTTCTGAACCTCTTACCACCTCTCAAGCACTTGCTGATCCTTTGTGGCTCAAAGCTATGCAAGAAGAATTTCAAGCTCTTCAAAACAATGGAACATGGGAATTGGTATTACCTGATACACCTGTCAAGATAGTTGGAAATAAGTGGGTTTTTAGAATTAAATACAACTCTGATGGTTCTCTTTCAAGATATAAAGCTCGGCTGGTTGCCAAGGGGTTTCATCAAACCCAAGGAGTTGATTACACTGAAACTTTTAGTCCAGTGGTTAAAGCTTCAACAGTGAGGGTAATTATGAGTTTAGCAGTTCTTAATAAATGGGTAATTCGACAGGTGGATGTTAACAATGCCTTCCTCAATGGCATCTTAGTTGAAGAAGTGTACATGGCACAACCTGAGGGTTTTGTGAGTTCTGCCAAACCCCATCACATTTGCAAGTTAAAGAAAGCTATATATGGTCTGAAACAAGCTCCTAGGGCCTGGTTTGATAGGTTCAAAGATGCTATGACAACTCAGTGGCACTTCCAGCACTCAAAGTCAGACAGCTCTCTATTTTATAAATGGATCAATGGTCATGTTATCTTGGTTCTGGTTTATGTGGATGACATTATCCTCACTGGTTCCAGCCCTCAGTTAATTCAGCAAGTGATTCACAACATGCATTGTACTTTTGCTTTAAAGGACTTGGGGGATCTCAATTATTTTCTTGGCATTGAAGTAGTTAAGTCAGCCACTGGTCTTTATCTCTCTCAAGCCAAGTATATTGTTGATATTTTGGCAAAGCATGATATGGTTTATACCAGTCCAGTTTCTACACCAATGTCAACTAGCCACTATCTTACAAAGGATTCAGGTGATACAATTCAAAATATATCTCAATACAGAAGCATTGTAGGTGCTTTACAATATGTCACCCTCACAAGACCTGATATAGCTTATTCAGTTAATAAGCTTAGTTAGTTTCTCTCTAATCTACGCACTGCACATTGGGATGCTTGTAAGAGGTTGCTGAGATACTTGAAAGGCACCTTACATCTTGGTCTGCATTTTCACACTACAGGAGCTCTTCAACTACATTGCTTTACAGATTCTGATTGGGCCTCTGATCGAGATGACAGGAAGTCTGTAGCTGGTTATGCAGTATATTTTGGTCCAAACTTAGTCTCTTGGTCATCCAAGAAGCAAGCAGTGGTTTCCAGATCAAGCACAGAAGCAGAATACAGAGCTTTGGCTCATGCTGCTTCAGAAGTAATATGGATTCAATCTCTTCTTCAAGAGCTGCACATTAAGCTTAGTGTTACTCCCATGATATGGTGTGACAATCAAGGGGCTATTGCTCTCGCATACAATCCTGTTTACCATGCAAAAACAAAGCATGTTGAGCTGGATATCCATTTCATCCGTGACAAAGTTGCAGCAAAGAATATTGAAGTCAGCTATGTGCCCAGTGAGGATCAGTCCGCTGATATCTTAACTAAAGCACTTTCCTTCAAGCAGTTTGATTATCTGCGACACAAGCTGAATGTCTATCCTGGACATTTCAGCTTGAGGGGGAATGTTAGAGATATTGAAAGCAGAGCACAGAAGAGCACAGAAGCAGAGTATGGTTGACTGCAGCTGATCAGCTCATGAGAGCTAACTTGGCAAGTTAGTTATCCAGCTCATCTCTCACGGTTGCAATGTAACGAACTGAATGTGTTGATTGAATCAGTTGTAGCTTACTATATAAACGTGTGTTTTGTACTCAGCTGTAAGTTGAAGTAATATCAATAAAAATCTCAGATTTGTTTCATTTTCTTTTTCATTTTCTTAAGCTTTCTAGCTTACCAAACAGCTCCTTACTATAGTTTTATCAGTTAGTAACAAGTATAACGATTGTTTGAACCAAAGAGGATATTTTGGACCATTGGAAGAAATTGTAAGTATTTTTTGAAATATTCTGATTGCTTGCATTTGATTATTACAGTTGGTTCTTAAATATATATGTTTGTTTGCATTCTTTTGCTTGTATTTTTTGCCTATATTTTCATTATGTATAGCTTGAGGGGGTTTATAATTTACTGCCAGACTTTAATATTTTAGAATGTTGAAACTAGTCTTAGTGAAGATCAAATAGATAGGAGTGTAACTTGGATCAGAGGTAGGAGAAATAAGAATGGGGGCTATCATTACGATGTTTTACTTATCGATGATAGCCTTGTAAGTGTTACTTTTTATATGGTATTGCAAAAATTATGTTTCTTGTATCAATATTTGATAAAAAGTGCGAATAATACTTAAATGAAGGTTGGATGGAACGCAAAAAAAATGTCTTTAAGTTCAGATGGAAGAAATGATTTGCTGGCAAAAACTTCGAGGAAGACACCAAAAAATGGTCATATACAAGGGACTGGAAAGTTTGTAACCCCGTTTCTTTACTTTGACACTTCACGTAGTTGTGATCCGATGGAAACGGATAGATTAAAGTTAGAGGATTGGTTGGTAAAGCACAATGCAAAAATTGAAGAGTTGCGGAAGGAAATTAGAAGGAAACCTAGGCACTCTGACATCAACAGCTCTAATACACCAATGAAGGGTGATTACATGCATGATAGAGATCTCGAGACAAATGTTGAAGCCACTGTAGTTTATGAACAAAAGATACTGCACAAACTTTTTTGTTCTCCATTATGATAAAGATAAAAGATAATTGCCCTAAATTTCTTATTTTTAAATCATGGAAATGGCCTTATAGATTTCAAAACATGAATTAAAGTCAACAACAACATCTCCAAGAAAGAATGGTGGGAATCTAGAGAAGAGAAATGATGGCCCCAACAAGAAAAAGCATAAAACATCAAGGAATATATTTGAAGACTTTGGAAAACTCCCTGAGACTTCAAAGAAAATAAAAAGCAGCCGCAATAAAAAAAGACCCAAAATACCAAACAACAAGCTCGGAGATTTTGGCAAACTCCTTGAAACTCTAAAGAAGAGAAAGGGCAACCCCAACAAGAAAAGTCCCAAAACAGCAAACACCATCCTGTGAGATTTTGGCAAACTCATTGAAACTCCAAAGAAGAGAAAAGGAAGCCCCCAACAAGAAAAGTCCAGAGACAACAAAGGCAAAAAAAAAAAAAAAAAAAAAAAAGCAATGGATAAACCTGATATAGCACTAGTCCGAAAGACCAAACTTGAAGATTGTGGTGATGCTGACCAATGGTTCCCAGAAGAAAGACAGGGCAAGCAACTGCTCAACACCAAACAAAATGCCATAATGAATCCAAGATTCAAATTCTTTTTAGGCTTATGTAACATGAAGTTGCCTTCCAGTGGAATTACCTTCCTCACCCACTTGATAATGAAGTATTTAAAGGTGAATGTCTAACTCATATCAAGAGGGATTATTGTTATACATTGGCTGCCATGGAATGGTTAGGTCTTAGCCACATGCATATTTATATGGCGTAAGTAATTTCTTTTTTCGTTTCTTTAATTATAAAATCTATTAAAGGTTTATATAAATATTTAATTCTTGTTTTTTCTTGAATATTAGTTGCTTATATGACAAGATTATGCATATCTATATGGTGTAAGTAATTTCTTTTTCGTTTCTTTAATTATAAAATCTATTAAAAGTTTATATAAATATTTAATTCTTATTTTTTTCTTGAATATTAGTTGCTTATATGACAAGATTCCAGTGACTGGATAAGATGGGAAACCTTTTGGCTTCATGAATCCTAATCATGTTAGCCCCAACAAAGTTGAAAATGCACTTAAAATGCGTATAACGAGGACACAAGCAATTTCTTATTGTTTGGCCAAAAGCTCACCCTTCTCCATTGATATTTATTCTTTACAGTCCTGGGTAGTTTCATATCATTAATAAATAAGTTGTTAATTTTTCATTTCTTCTTACTTTTGTTATTCTTGTTGTGATCAATATGGCGGCAAAGATTGGATATTTCATGGATCAGTAAGGAAAAAAAATCTAGCGGAAGACAATAAGGAGTTGGTACTAAAGTAAGTATATCATCGTTAAATCATTACATAATGTTAAGTCCGTTATAAACATTTTAGTAGTTCTAACCGTAAGTTTTAAACTCCTAATGGGATTAACATGTTCACAGCAATGAGAAGTAAAAAAAAGTGCACCCTGAACTAAAATCAATATTGGTAATACAACTTTTTCCCTATCATTTTAATTAACTACTTGTTATAGCTTTTTAAGTACTTAGATTGAGTTTTATTACTATAGGTTCCAAAACAACTTAGTTCATATGAGTGTGGGTATTAATTATGTCATGTAATATATGAGTGATATTATTGTTGATCCTAGTTTATTGCTCAACAATGTAAGTGATATATTTTATGTCCATTTTTTGTTAATATTTTACGTCCACCATATTTGTTGTTAAATCATTTAGCCATTAGTAGTTTAACAACAAACCAGTTTACACTCAGGTAGAAATGTCTGAATGTTCATATAAGGAGAGGAGTCGTTTATTACATACTTCGGTTAGTTTGGGTATGTTTTGAGTTTTTATGTCCATTTACTTGGCTATATTGGCTTGATTTCAAAGTCAATTTTGATATGTCAATATAATGTATAATTGTTTTGAGTTGAGCTAATAATTATGTTGGATTAGACTGGTTTGTTTTTGGTGCTTCGCTGATGGAATGATGTCTTTATTGAAATTTTGAATGTAATGCCAGTATGAGACTACATTTAGTTTAATTGAACATTGCATCTAGTTTATTTATCAAAAATGTGAATCTAGTGGCATTTGGTTTGGTTTATTTGATGTTCTCCAACATTTCACTTGCATTTAATTTTGTTGCATATGGTCCTTGCATTTGATGGCAATATGAGATTGTGCTTGGTTTTGTGACATTTGATGGTAGTTTGGTCTGTTGTTAGTGTTGATTCAAGATTGTTCTTGCTGTGCTGATGTTAATTCCAGGTGCTTGATTCAGCTGATGTTATTGATTTATTGAGATGGTTGATTCAAGCAGTGTTGGTGGTTTGAGGTGGTCTTGCTGGTTGATTCAAATGATTGATTCAAGATTGTTCATTTAAGAATTGTAATTGTTATGTTGGAAAACAAATTAAGAACCGATGAAATATTCATTTAACTATGATTGTTGTAGTTATTTTATATTCATAACTGAACTATAATCTATGAAACTTGTGGATGGATTTGAGAATTATTATATATGAATTATTATTATTATTATTATTATTATTATTATTATTATTATTTATCAAGATTTTTCTATTTATAAAATAATTTAAAGAATATATTTCAATTCCTGCCAAAAAATAATATTAAAAAAATTGGCGCCAATTTCATCAATTCCCACCAAATAATTAAAATTTATTTTATTTACTACCAAATCTTAAAGAAATTTCAATTATTCCTTTCAGAATTAATAAAAATTATTTTAAGGAATTAATATTTAATTAAATAATTAAATAATTTTGCTATTATAATTAAATATGTAATGTTTATATGACAGACAACAATCATGAATGGAAAATGTTTATGATAGATAATAGTCATGCATCAAAAAATTTCATCAAATTAACAATGACAAAATCATGATGGAAAATAGGCCATGCCTAACATGACATATGAAAATAGTTATGGCATTTTCTTGACACTGCAATTAATGACAGTCGATTAACCGCCATGTTATAGGGGGTAATAACCGTTATAAAAGACTTTTTTTTCCTAGTAGTGAAATTAAACCATAGAAGTATATAATATGAAGAAAATGCATCAAAATCACATAAAGTATAAAGTAAATTGAATTTTTACAATATCTTGTAGTTGGATGAATATCTAGAAACATAAAAAAATCTAAACATTATTGTTGTAGACGTGTGAGTGCTTTTGAGTTTTTTTATTTAACTTTTTTTTTTGTTTTGGTCCATTGGAGGTGAAAATCATTTGAGAAAGAAAATGAAAGAGTGGTGGTCTTATACATCCTTTTTTTAGGGTATTTTAGTCAATACACGCCCTAATAGACATAAGTAGGTGATTTTGAAGTATGGGGTCTAAATAGATAAATACTTGTTTTTTGGGATATACTTAATTAAAACCGTGTAGGTTTTTGCCTTTGAAAAGATGATTTCAAAACAATCCTTGTTTTCTTTGAATTTATGAGCCCCATCTAAGTTTCAAACTTATAAAAATGGCCTACCTAGTTTTGGAACATTTCAAACTTGCCCCGGTCAAAATGCTCAATTCCTTCCGATTTGATTAGTTATTCTGATTATATAAACATGAATTACCCCCACCTGACAACTTACTCCTAAATGCAATAAAATTTATTAAAAAGGTAATAATTAAATGCATTAAACTAAAAGAAATGGCTTTGTTTTAACTTTTATATTGAAAAAAAAAACTATGTAATTAATTGTATGCGAAATTGTCAATTTGTTCCTATTAAAATCAAGAGTAATGATACAGGCACAAACTCTTGTACAAACTTATTTTGCACAAACTCTTGTACAAACTTATTTTGTACAAACTGACGTGGCATTAATTCATTGGTTGAATGAAAATATAAATTAATAAAAACAAATCATGTGGGTCAAGTGATATTTAATTCAACCAATCTTATTATGCCACATCAGTTTGTACAAAATAAGTTTGTACAATAGTTTGTGGCTGTATCATTACTCTAAAATCAATATATATTACTTACTTCCTTATTGTTTTCATAAAAACCAATAACCCACTTACCTCCTTTTAAGGAAATTATTGACTATTATTAAAAAAATAAACAGTAATATTAATCTCAGTAGGAAAGAAACTGACCAATCTCTTTAATTCCATTAATAATAAAACTATCATACATTATTTTTTCAACCTCTATATCAAGAACTTGTTAGTTTTATATATTTGATTTAAGCCATTAGCATAACACAATTTACATTCAAGTTACATGATGATAGCCCCAAAAGAAAAGTGATACTTTATTTAGAATTATGCTGAGGCGAATTTGAAAACATTGACTATTAAGTGAAAGTGAATTGATATTTGCATAAACATCAAAACTGAAGGGATTAGGGAATGTATAAATTTCTTTAGCTGCTCTGCAATGGATCCATCAGATAATATGCACTTACGGCTTAATCAGAACCAGACGATTTCCTGCTGACTTAAAAATTGGGCACTTTCAAAATTTCTTAATACAGAGAAATTCTTCTAAAAACCACCTAAGCAATTCATCGAGTGGGAGTCCACATGCCACATGTTAGAAATAAGCACTCAGCCTTATTAAAGGAAAGGAAAATTATATTTGCCCCGAGTCAAATCCCAAGTCAGACCCCGAAACTGGCCTAAACGACGCGTTTCGTTCATTTCTTTTTCATGTTTTGATTCTCTGTAAAACGGCACCGTTTGGCTTAGAAAAAAAGGCAAAAGCAACGAGAACCCAATGCTTTGTCTTCCTCTTCATTTTACCCCTCTGCAAAAAACCCTTCTGTGTCTCATTCACAAACCTCTTTCTTTGTTTTACCCGAGCTTCTCTTCCCGTCTTGGCGCAATAGTCTTGAAATCCCATTCCTCTTTCTTGGCGATCTCCACCCTTATGTCTTCACCAACCTCGTTAGATCATTTGTTGATGAAGAAAGCAAAGAAGAAGAAGATGATGATGATGATGATGAATTTTTTGAGAATAGGGTGTGACAAGTGTTCATGGCGTGGAGGAATGTGTCCAAGAATTTGATGTCACAGATTGAGCAAATTGAATGTGGGTTGAGGCTGATGGTGCCGGCGTTGATTGGTAGAATCAAGAAGGTGCAAAGTGGTTTTGTGGGGAGGATAGCAGAGGATTGGGTGGCTTTCGAGGGATAGAGTAATGAGGGACTCAAAGGGGTTATTGGGGAGGAAATGAAAGAGGAGATAAATGATATTGTGAGTGTGTTTGTGGATGCTAATAGGTTGAGAAAGAGTGTGAGTGTGTTTGTGGATGCTATTAGGTTAAGAAAGAGTGTGATTGCTGAAATTGTTGGTACAATGTTCATTCAAGCAGCTTTGTTTCTTGAAGCTTTGCCCAATTTCTTGTTGGCTTAAGGGACCGGGAAGTACTTAAAAAAATAATAAAAAATTGATGCAGTGCTGATACAGAGATGAAAAGCATAGCAAACGGCGTCATTTGATGATGATAAAAAACCAAAAAAAAAAATTCACAAAACGCATCGTTTGCATTAGTTTCCGGGTTTGACCCAGGGTCTAACCCGGGGTAAATAGCAGAACTCGGAAGGAAAATATCCAAATCAAAGCCACCAAAAAATGTATTCAACTAACAATGTCAAACATATCATCCTTTATATATAATCTGATGCTGATTAAGCAAAATTTTAACTCATTCGAACATTACAAATTAAACATAAACCCCAGAAGCAAGAAGCAAGAATAAGGACCCAAAACCCTGCAAGAGAAAGATCGTAAATAATAGTTAGCAACAGAACAAAATTCACAATAATTGATTAGCAACAAGCAACGGAACTGAGCCAATACCAAGAAGACAGATGCTACTGCTCCTGTTATAAGCTCCTTTCCAAGACTGCGATTTTGCCTAGAAGATGTTGCTTCGTAGCTGCAAAAGATACATAGCACAATCAGCAACCAAAAGCAGGTATAGAAGATAAACCACCACAAACCTCAGATGCTTTGAATCTTAAAACTAATGGATGAGGCTTATCAAGTCTCTAGATTTCCATCATAAGGAAAATACACAATCACTAAGAAAGAAAGCAATATGTGTGCATAACCAGGACATTTCAGGAGAAAAAGAATGAAACTTGAAAATGAAAAGATCAGAATTTCAGCTGGATTATTTATTATAGTTAAATCCAAGGTAAAATCAATCCACAAGTTTTGATTACATTGAAAACTTTACATCCTCAGACTTCTCAGCCCTATGGCTATGATCACCTTGAAAGTGGCGAGAAAAACAAGGGCAGATATCAAAAGCTCAGAAGCCAAATGATCTAACAACTTTAAACTGAGTAGATAACCAGATCATATTTGGCATATTTGCATAGGGAGAAAAAGTAATAAAACAAATGATCTAATATCTCAAATAGTTAAATGAACTTAGGGCAAAGACTACATACTCTTAAAAAGAGGAATTACAATAACAACGGCTCACAAGAGAAATATAAGTTGAAGCACCACACAGTAAAACTTCACAAGGAAACAGAGAGTTTTAGAGTTGACAAAGCATGTGTAGCAGTATTAAATATAAATCTTCTATAAGAGTAATTACGTGAACAACAAAAGTTATAAACATACATATATAAATTGGCACTAGAAGCTTAACTAGTCATAAGAGGACAATTTGAACAAGTAAATGGCATCTCAGAAGAAGTAATCTATCCCCATGAATACATCCTAATCACTAAGAAAATTATATGAACCAGGGAAAATGTGATAACTGATGACACTGAAGTGTGTCAACAAGTAATTCAATGATAATAGATTCAACATCGATTAAGAACAACATGAGGAAGCGACTTAGGCTAATATAGCTATATCAGAAAGGAATTATTATATACTAATGATTCTGACTGAAGTTCCTACAAAATAGGCTAATATAGCTATATCAGAGAGGAATTATTATATATTAATGATTCTGACTGAAGTTCCTAAAAAATAACGTGAATGCAGGCCAACAAATGTGCAGTCCCTGATCCCCAATTCCCATACTATATATATAAATAAAAAATAAAAAATAAAAAGAAGAATTAAACCAGGTGACCACTTACACAAGATCATCAAACAACATCACCACAATCCCATTACACTCGCTGCTTAAACTCAGTTCAGTTGTCCCAGGTAATGGACCCTTTTTTATTTGCAAAATTAAGAACTTACATCCCTGATCTGATGGCAAACCTTATGTTATGAGTCTTACGACTATGCCTACAAAATTTTTCCAATGTCCTACTTCATTACAGAGTGTGAATTTGAAAAGCACCCAAACAGAAATCTCGATTCAAAATAACATAAATTCATAATAATTAATTCCTAATTTTTCTTCTAACACAAAGATTAGCTTCAAATTCAATCACTAAATTACCAGTCAAACTAGATCTACACAGCATCTAACTCATGATGATCCCTTTTCATTATTTCTTTTTTTTTCAAATATTCAATTGAGAATTTTGGGAATTCAGAAAGCAACCAACAAAAAACAAAATAATAATTCAAGAAAAATGGAGGGAGATCTGACAGAGAGGTTACATAAAGAAAGAAGCAGTGACGAAGAGACCAATGGCGAGCATGAAAACGGATAGGGTCGGGTACCACGCATCCGGCACTGGACTTGTAATCGGCTTTGGAGCCTTCAAATTTAAAAAAAAAATCGAATTAAACAGAAATGACATCATCAGAACATTTTATTTTTTCAAGTAAAATTAATTATTTTTTTTAATTTAGAAATAGTTTCAACTGTCAATTGAGAGGGCTTACCATCTGAGACGTTTGGTTAGCGAAATGTATCCCCCGCTTCGGCTTCTTTCCTTTACTCTCTGCTTTCGACTTGACTCTTGACCTGAGTTAATGCAGAGGCAGAACCGAGGGGTTTTGTAATTCTAAGGAGTTTTATGCCATTGGACGTTTGTATTTGGTGCTCCGACAACACAGTTAAGCTCGTGCTCTCTCATCTGGTAGCCGTTGATGTTGTGTGTTAAATTTTATTTAGAGAAGTTGCCAATTTTCCACTTAAATTAATATATATCACTATTTTCATTATAGTCAATAATCTCCCTACCTGCATAAATTTATAGTATTACTTTTATTTTTAAATACACTTTTATTCATATTTATTAGAAATTAAATCATTTGAAGTGGAAATTAAAATAAATTAAGTATTAAAATAAGAAATATATGTTTTAATGTGAAAAAAATTAATAATAAGATTTTTTTCTTGTATTTTTTTATTTCTTGTATTTATTATAAGAAAATAACAAAAAATACTAGAAAAGTTATTATTAATTTTTTTATTCACATCAAAATATATACTTTTTTATTTTAATTTCTATTCATACGATTTATTTAATTTATAATAAATATGAATAAAAGTATATTTAAAAATTATACTATAAAATTATGTTGTTATGGGGGCTCTTGGCTATTATAAAAAACAATAGTAGAATAGGTGGTGTATATTAATTTCAGTAGGAGAAATTCACAATTATTTATTCATTTACATACATTTAAGTGTTTGTATATGTAGCATTCTTTTTTTTTTCATTTGATAAGCCATTTTTTTATTTTTTTTGCTTTTGCCTTTTTAAAAAAAAAAACAATGACCTAGTTAATTATATGCATTGCATTCAAAAAAGAAAAAAGAAAAAAGAAAAATAAATGATACAATAAGAAATAATTAAAATAACCATAAATATCATTTTATGCTAGTTGCTTATTATTGTATTTGTGTTGTGTCACATTAGAGTTGTGTTAAATTTGAGCTACCACAAATCTAATCTGTTTTCTTATGGTGTCAAGATTTCGTGCAATAACCTGACTATTTTTTTTTTTTCTTATCGCAATATGACGGTGTCATCCATTTAACAAAATTTTATCATTATTTATTTCATTTTTTTTTTCAAAAAATTTGTAATATTACCGGCTTAAACTCTAATCAATTTAAAAAAAATAGAAACAGATAATTTTCTAATCATAAGATACCAGGTTCAGTTTCTCCACCGAAGAAAATGGCCATAATTACCTGAAAATTCACTGCTCTAAAATGTAATGTACAGACTAATATTATGACACACTACACTCTGTACATCTCAGTAACAAACGAATTTCCTTCTCTCTCTCTCTCAATACATGGCGGATTGGCCGTGACTCAAATCATCACTGTTATTGTTTCCACAACTCAGCCAATTGAACTGTCTTTTGAGACCAGCCCTTGTCATCAATTTCACATTTATTAACGTTAATCCAGTTTCCACCTTGGACTCATGCTGTCATGCATGAACAAGTCTGCAGTTCCATCCAACTTGCTCGCTGTCCAGTTCCGTGCCACAGGACCTAATTACTGCTGCCGGTTAATTTGATAATAAATGTTCCGAGGAAGGAAAATCAATCTACACAAAAGGGTATTTTAAGCATTCAATATGAGCCTGGCCATAAGCTGAACACAGCACCATGCTCACTATCACTTCCCCCCACCAGTCTTCTCATTCGTTGCCAGAACCGTCTGCCCCTACCTGTTCTCAAAGGACCTGAGCTTGAGTATCTCCTAAACGACTCAGATTCCTCCTTTCCAGATCTTGCTGATGAGCTGAATAAATACGATACTGACAGTCTCCTCCCTGTATCAAGTCCCAGATCATAGTTCGGAACTGAATAATGTCTTTGCAAAGGATCCGGCAATTGTCCCAAGCCAGTACTGACCTTTGAGTCTAAATCAATGGACATATCATCTTGGCTAGAACTTGCCGAACCCACTTCTTTTGCTTCATCACACTCATTACACACTAATTTTAAGGCCTGCACAACTTCACCCATGAAAGGACGGTGTTGTACCTCGGGTTGTACACACATTGAAGCAATAGCTGCTACTTTAGCTACACTATCAAAAGGGACATCACTCCCTAGAGATGGATCTATAATTCTTTCCAACCCTTCTCTGCTTGTGAGGAGTGGACGAGCCCAAGCAACCAGATTCTCTTGACCGGGAGGCTGAGTCATATCCACAGGTTTTCTACCAGACAGGAGCTCAAGAATGACTACACCATAGCTGTAAACGTCACTTTTTACAAGAAGATGCCCAGTCATTGCATACTCAGGAGCGACATACCTGGATTAAATTATTTGTTAAGAATTCACATTTTAAAATAATCAAAGCATTAACAGAACCCCCAGGAAAAAACACAAAAAATAGCAGTTGGAACCAACTTCAGCATTGGCTTTTATTTTAACTATATTATGGTTTCAATTTTTTTTCACTGTTTAGTGTGGTTGGAGATTTTATTATTGCTTTCGGGTTTTAGTTTGTAAGTTGGGGACAAAGCTCAAGAAGAGAAGCTGATTTACGAAACAAGAAAAAAATTAAATAGCTCTGAATTCATCCTCTCCTAAAGCCACTCTTCTACAAAATTGAACCATGGAAGTTCAATAACTTTGCACAAAAGTGCACACAAGCTATTCTAAAAGGCATGTTACACTAATTCATCTGATGCAGCCACATTA
The DNA here is from genome assembly GCA_029618585.1 of Citrus australasica. Taxonomy (NCBI): domain Eukaryota; kingdom Viridiplantae; phylum Streptophyta; class Magnoliopsida; order Sapindales; family Rutaceae; genus Citrus; species Citrus australasica. The sequence goes on from JARCIV010000017.1 coordinate 199,615, forward strand.
AAATTACTCTCTCAATTAAGCAGAATATTTTATTTTTTTTCCTCTCCTTATAAAACCAAAAATTTTAATACATGACTTGGCTATTTCAACAATCCACTGTGTTCAATAATCTAGGAAATAACCTTGAATTGATTAAACCTCTTCTCCGCAATGGTATTACCTACAAGCATGCAACTTAACGACTAAACTCAGTAACAAAAAGATAAAGATTGACTAAGTTGTTTTTTCTTTCTTAAATAATAATTTTAGGCTGTACGTTAAATTACTTATTTATCAAGTCTAGGAGAGCATATGAATACTTTTAGGGGTAAAACTATGTTTTCAATCAAGTGTAAGCACCCAGGGGGAGAAAAGTATCTGTATTGGTCAAGACAGTCAACAGGAAAAGTTTACGGGATTGGCTAATGGCTGCAGGCCGCAATGACTATTTTCAAAACCATGGGACACGATTTGAAGTAACTCAAAACCGTCGTTGACACATACTATGGTGGCAGTTGAAGACAGCCACTTTTATTCATCAGGTGATGCTATAAGATGGCTGCCAAAATAGCAAAAGTCTGTGTGGGGTCGTAAATTTCACCAATGTTAATTCACCATTTTGATAAAGTGGTGATGTGACAATGAGCAAGAACTTCCTCATTTTTGTTCCTGTTTCTTTCAAAAGCCATTTACTGCAAAAAAAAAGTTCTAGGTATTTTAAGATGAGTCCCCCGAATCCTTGACATAGCAATTTCCACAATGCTGATTTAGCTTATGGGCAGTCACTAAAGGTGCCAGCAAGAGCTTGAGTCTACTCTAAAGAATTATAATTCCTTCTGACAAGCAATGAATGCATGACAAACCTTTCAAGATTGATTTATTTTCATACCGTGACCCATGCAATTTTCCATATTGCAATGGCCAGGGTGATAAGATGAGTTGAATATTAAGAAGGAGAAGGTCTCATACCCAAATGTACCCATGACACGTGTCGATATGTGTCTGCTTTCCTCATCCATGGCAGATCGAGCCAAACCAAAGTCCGATACTTTTGGAGTGAAATCATGTTCCAACAAGATGTTGCTGGACTTGAAGTCCCTGTGTATGACACGAGGGCTTGAATCCTCATGAAGATAAGCTAAAGCACGAGCGGCACCAAGAGCTATCTTTAGCCGGGCATCCCAGCCAAGAGGAGCGGATTCCTTGTCTACTCCTGATAACAAAGAAAACAAACATCAACAAGAGCATTTAACAGGGAATCAACCATTCATTTATCCTGAAACAACTACCATGTAAATGAGATTCAACGCTGCCATTTGGAATGAGTTCATAAACCAAGCAACGGGCCTGCTCTTCAATACATATGCCAATCAACTTCACCAAATTTCTATGATGCAGGCGGCTTAGCATTTCAACTTCAGCCAAGAACTCCCGGCCTCCTTGCTGATCGACTCTCTTTAAAACTTTCACAGCCACTTTAGTTCCATCATCAAGAACACCACTATAAACAAGCCCAAAACCACCTTCCCCAAGTATTCTTGAAGCATCAAAATTACCAGTGGCTTTCTCTATTTCACTAGCACTAAAGGTCTTAGCAGACCCTGTATAAGTTGCAATGCTAGATCCAAATGACAAGGAAGCCGAATCAAGACCACTGCCAACCATTGACCCAGCAGCACCTGAAAATTTAAGTGCTTTTATATCAACAGAAGGAAGTCAAAATAGAAGCACTGCTCGTGGATGGACAAGATCAGAACAATTATACAGTTAAGACTATGATAATAGAACAAGATCAGAACAATTATACATTAATGCATATGAAATTTATTGATCATGTTAGCACAAAAGACTGATAACTAGTTTATTATCTTCCATATATGCCAACCGTGCTTTATTAGATGAGAACATCTAGCCAGATTCATTATATGGAGCAGTTTATGGTGAAAGATTAATGTTAAATATTTAGAATCATCTTGAGAAATCAACTTATCGAAGACCCAGTCAATACCAACTGAAAAAATTGCACCTGGCTGTAAAAATAATAGCTACCTGATGGTTTTACATGAGATGTTTGCAAAGATTGTGGCACTTCTTCTGCTTGACAAGCATGACTTTTATATTTGAACAACAAAACCCAAGCAGCTGCTGAACATAAGACAACAGCTACAAAGGCTGACAGAACAACAATAGCAATCATGCCACCACTAAGCCCATATTTCTGCCGCCTCTTTGGCACATTGACCCCTTCAGGCTTTGTTGCCCTTCCATTATTTCCAGAATATGGCCCATCATCAATTATACCAATACTTGAAGATGCTGAAGGCGGAGAAGGAGGTAAACCTATAGATGCGGTATTTCTATGTAAATACACTGGTTTGATTCATAAAAATAATTTTGAAAGGAGATAACCAAGAAAGTGAATATTATTATACCAGGATAGCGCACATATAATACTTCATAATCACCGAAGTATGAAGATTTTATAACAACTTGTTTATGCCAAAATCTTTGATAAGTTAAAAATGCTGTGGTATTATCAAACTTTTCTCCAAGGGGTACCAAGTCTGTAAGGACAACTGTCTTATCGGGTTGTTCTGCAGCATTGGCTCCAATAATTCTTACTTGACTCTGTTTCATAAAAACCCCAGCAGCAATTTCCCCTGCTAGCTCTGAGACCAAAGGAAAGAAAGTATACAGTGCAACACTAAGGCGTAGTCCAACTTGCATGGGCCAGACACAGCCACATGGTGAGCCAGGTGGAGTATTTGTATATGGCTCTGTGCAAATAGTTGTCGAACAATCTACAAAAATAATCAACCATTGTATTATACCTTACTAAGTCAAAGAATATTATAGGACAATGAAAAAGAACACTCTAGGAACCCAAGAGATAAAGAGAACCTAGTGTCGCATACCTGCATTAGGAGGGGGAGGTGGAAATGCTCGTATGGGTTCACTCGGAGAACTTTTAGGCGGTAAAAGAGGCACTTCGAAATGCAAACATATCCCAAGGTAAGCCATTAAGTAGGCAACAAATGAAATAAGAAAATTTTGATGTAAAATGTAACTGTACAATAAAATTAAAAAGGAGAGTGATGCGAGCTTTCTCACATTCAGTCTGGCCAGATGCACTCGTTGGAGATGGTGAAGGAGAAGTTGGCACATGACTCACTGGTGTTGGAAGGGGAGAATGGGATGGGGAAACTGAAAGCCACAGAGAGTGATAACGTTAAGAGTTAAAATGCCATTCATTTCACTGCTAAAGCTCCGGTCTGAATGAGTATTAGTGGCATTAACCATTCTGGTACCTGAATTAAGGGGTGGAGGGGCATAGTGTCTTTTCCTGCTGGTAGGAATAAACGATGGAGGAACGACTGGACCTATATAAAAAATAAAAAGGAAAATAGGATATTCATTAAAGAACATAATAACTCATAATCATATATCAGCTTGGAACATGCCTCAGGTATAAACTTTAGACCTTGATGTATGGAGGTGGTAGGAGAAATAAAATATGATGGAGCAGGAGAGCTGGCAATTTTGTTCCTTACATCACGATGCTTAGGAAATGAGGCCAAAGGTGAGGACACAGGAGTATCATTCCCATTATTTTGAGGAGGTTTAGGAGAAGAAAACGGTGGAAGAGGAGAATGATTAGAGTGCCTCATGTACTTGTGTGTAGAAGGTGCTGTAGCAGAAAAAGAACCTTTTAAGTATATCAAGAGAATCTCTGCTGTCTTCATTATAATACTTTATGTCGGTTATTTGGCTGAATTCGTCAGAGTTATGAAGTATACCTTTTGATGGGGAATGGTTCACAGGTGGTGGTATTGGTATGTCATATGAAGGTTCGGCTACAGGTTTTCCAACCCTTTTCCCATCAACACTTAAGGGCGGGGTTGATGGAGGTACATCAGGATCTGCAATTTCATACATAGACCAACCAAAAGAAAATTCATCAGTGTATAGAGCTTCTATGAATATGGAAATGACACCACTGATATTTAACTACTGATTACAAAGTATTTACAAGAACATATTGGATACACAAGATACTCGTAAATGCATATTTTCCAAAAGATGAGGAAAGAATAAAAAAAGGGGGGAGAGAGAGAGCGGGAGAGAGAAAGCGGGAGAGAGAAAGCGGGAGAGAGAGAGCGAGAGAGAGAGAACAAAGCAGTACAAATCATGTTCTTTTTCATTCGACAGTTGTACCACCAAACAAGCAGTTGTAATTAATAACAGTGTATAGCGCCACCTATGTTGCTCAACTACCATGTTAATCATAACATTTACAGTGATCTGTGACATGTTATTGAATCTTCAGAGTGAAGATACAGAGAGGACACTTTTCAAACCAAGCTGTGATTCCTCAAGGCAAAGCAGTTTAGAAAGACAGATGGGAAGGAAAATGGTTGTGTAGAGTTAAGCACTTCATTAAACCATCAAAACCTCCTTCATTTGAAACTTAAGTGTCTATCCTCAACCAAGACATGAAGATGTCGAATCCTCTCAGAGATTCTCCTCTCACAACTGGGTGGACGGCTGGTGGGGGTTGTGGCAGTTTCCTAGTTGGTGATGAAGATGGTACTTCATTGAAAGAAGAAGATAAACCAGTTCCACTTTAAACAGTCTCCTTGGTAGAAGCTTCAAAGAGAAGTATAAATATATTAAGGCATACCGGGTGATGCAGTAGGTGTTCCTCCCGGAATGATTGGGCGGGCCACTGGGGACTTCTGTCTTGTGTTCCCCGGTGGAAATGGACCTATGTGATGTTTCAGAAACAGATGAAAATGGAAGCCAGGTCAAAAGGATATCTACTAGAAATTTCATGATAATGTAACCATATAATATCATTAAACCTGGAGTAATTGGCTCGGCGATGGGAGCCTCTCTATTTGATGCATTTCTTTTCTGAGCAACTGGTGGCAAAGGTCCTGGCATGCTTGGGTGAATGGCAGGTGAATGTCGGTGAAAATTCCCCTGAGGAGTTGCAGCTGATGTAGACAATAAATAAGAAAAATCTGATCTTAGAAAAAGTAAAGTTCAAACTTGCTAAAGGGCACAACAAAACACTAACCAGTCCTATACCTGGAGCATCGGGAAGTGAGATCGGACTCTGGCTGACAGGTGCCTTCCCTGGAGGAGCACTTGGTAGCACGGGAACAAACAAAGGTGGAGGAGCTGTATTAGATGGATGTGATGCAGGCGTAAGAGCTGTATTAGACGGATGTGATGCGTGCGGAGGAGCTGTTTTAGATGGATGTGGATGTGATGCGGGCGGAAGAGCTGTATTCGACGGATGTGATGCGGGCGGAAGAGCTGTATTCGACGGATGTGATGCAGGCGGAGGAGCTGTATTGGACGGATGTGATGCAGGCGGAGGAGCTGTATTAGACGGATGTGATGCAGGCGGAGGAGCTGTTTTAGAAGGATGTGATGCGGGCGGAGGAGCTGTTTTAGACGGATGTGATGCGGGCAGAGGAGCTGTATTAGACGGATGTGATGCGGGCGGAGGAGCTGTTTTAGACGGATGTGATGCGGGCGGAGGAGCTGTATTAGACGGATGTGATGCGGGCGGAGGTGCTGTATTAGACGGATGTGATGCAGGCGGAGGAGCTGTTTTAGAGGGATGTGATGCAGGCAGAGGAGATGTTTTATATGGATGTGATGCGGGCGGAGGAGCTGTATTAGACAGATGTGATGCCGGTGGAGGAGCTGTTTTAGATGGATGTGATGCAGGTGGAAGAGCTGTATTAAACGGATGTGATGCGGGCGAAGGAGCTGTTTTAGACGGAAGACCTGTATTCGACGGATGTGATGCAGGCGGGGGAGCTGTTCTAGATGGATGTGATGCAGGCGGACGAGCTGTATTAGATGGATGTGATGCAGGCGGACGAGCTGCATTAGATGGAGGTGATGCAGGCGGAAAAGCTTTTTTGGACAGAGGTGATGCCAGTGGAGTAGTTGGGATCAAAGATGGTGCAGGGAGCACATTGACCAGTGGAGGAGCTGTAATAGGTGGAGGTGACACCACTGGGGTGGTCGGGATCAAAGATGGTGGAGGGGCCATATTGACGGGTGGAGGAGCTGTAATAGATGGAGGTGACGCAACTGGGTTAGTTGGGATCAAAGATGGTGGCGGGGCCATATCAAATGGTGCTGATACAGCTGGTGTACTCGGTGAAAAGGATGGTATATTTACGGGTGGAGGAGCAGAATGTGTTGGCAGTTCTATGGGTGATGGTGCGTGTCCTCCTAGAAGATGGGGCTTTAGGGTGAATGTTACTGGTAGTCTTGGACGTAGAAAGTGTCCTCCTATAATTGCTGGAGATGGTGGGATTCCATACCCTGAACAAAGTAAATGTTTTAGCATAAAAACCATAAAAGCTGTTAATAATTGAGACTTATTAATTTTTACTATCTAAACAATCCACTAAAATATTTACTTAGGGGTTCTCCGCATGCATCATAAAACCAAGACACATGAGCTTAATCATTTGATGAAAGCATTCATTATATGTTTCACCAGAAAGAAATAATTTTTGGTTAATGATTGTACTCACTATTCGCATGAGAGAATTTGGAACCATCAGAAATCTTTGTCCGGTTCTTAGTTATTACAAAGGAAAAAACTTAGAAACTAGCCTGCGCACATGATTTGACGAAGATCAGATACAAAACCACTTATCAAAGGCGCCTAAACCCAAAACCTTCTTAATCACCTAATAAGAATGCATGAGGCACCCATAAACATACTATAAGCAGTATGTACATAATAAAAAGCTTTTTTTTTTTCCAGAAAAAGCCTTAGCAGAAATCATTCCCGAATGCAGCCTAAGCCGAGCTATGGCTATGGGCAGGATAGATCATGCTAAATAAAATTACTATTTGAACACTAAGTGATACAAATAAAATAGATCAGTAAAACATTGGCTGTAGGTACACTCAGAAAAAGTTGTATACCAATTTACATCCACAATCCTCCGGTCTTAAAACTGAATCCAGGCAAATTCTGCAATCTGATTTTATCAGACAATGACATTTGCAGATAATGGAAATGCCAGAGTTCAAATCACTCACATTAATTCTTAATTGTCCACCTCTACTCATTGGATCAGTGAAACTAAGAATTTGATCACAATACTGACACTGAACAAACATGTTCAGCTTCTCCACATTTCTGCTCTTATAAATAACACAGGCGAATTCACATCAACCCAGATCATGCAATCACTGATATAACACAAAAATGATGAATCTTTCAAAAAAAAAAATCAAATCGTTTTACTAACTGGGTATAATCAAATAATCATTTAACAAATGAAGTACGAAAAAAGATAAACTTACCTGCAGATCCTTGAACAGTGAAAGCAAAACCAATGACACATAGCTTAACCAGCTGAAGAATCACTGGCATAACCAACCCCATCACTATCCCATAAAACCAAATCTCAAAACCAACCCCTCAATGGCGATAAACAAGTAATAACAATTTTAAAAAGAATAAAGAAAATGGAATTGAAAATGGAATGCTAAATTAAGACACTGGTTGATAGCTTGAAGGGAAGAAACAATAACAGAGATGTCACATTAACAAATACCCACAAAAAGTAAAAGAAAAGCAATGACAAGGCAGTTTAAGGCCAAACCCAGAAGGAAAAATTAAAAATAAAACAAAATAATATTTAAGTTTGGTGAGAAGAACCAGAGCTATTTTTAATGATTATTGTTTAATGCTCTCCCCAGAACTTAAACTCTCAACTTTGCACCCCGAAAAAAGAGAGAGAGAGAGAAAGAGAGAGAGAGAGAGAGAGAGAGAGAGAGAGTATTATTATTTTCATGGATGCTGTAAAAACTCAAAACTGAAAATACGAGTGTTATTGATATTGAAAACACAACTAGAACTGACACGAAGACAATAACATAGCTTAAGACTTAAGTGTTACTGTAAAACACAAGACAAGTGCATTAACCACGTAAGTAACAGACTCTCAGAGTCAGAGAGAGATTCTTTTGGTTAATTTAGATTTATTGGGAAATTATTGGACCCAACTAATAGTACGTGGGGGTTAAAAAAATTTATTGAGTTTTTAATTATAATTATTTTAATTTTACTATTTAGTTGGGTTGCTTGTGCATGACGGTTTTTTTTTTAATATTTCTTGCAGATTTTCAGTTGATTCTGTATTTCTGTTGGCCAATTTGAGATTAGTGATCGTTTGTGAGAGAGAGAGAGAGAGAGAGAGAGAGAGAGAGAGAGAGAGAGAGTGTCTGTGAGATGTGGGCATGTGTCCAGATTAAATAATTTGACAATTGACACATCACTATTGGTCCTTTATTTCAATGATAATTAGCTTTTTGAAAAAAAAAAAAAAAGCGATGGATTTTTTAGCCTATATATTTTTAGTATATTCTAAAATGTGGTCCAACATCGGTATCAGACATTGATGGACGGTGATTAGAGATTTGGGTCTTTTTGGAGTTTTAGGTCATTTCATCATCAAATAGCTTTATATTTTACAATTGAAGGGTTTTTGTGAGAAAGGAAAATTATTCGGGGTAATTTTATTTATGGGTCCATTTGTCTATCTTACGATTGAAAAAATATGTATTAAAAAAGAAAACTAATTGATGAGGATTTAGCTCGTATATTTTCTTTAATAACAAAAATTAAGATTAATATTCCATTCCATTTGGAATTGGTTTATTATTAAAAAATTTGCTTTTCTAGAATTTGTTGGAATCTAAAAATGAGTGTGTTTGTATGAGATTTTAATATACTGTCAAATAATGTATGAGATTTTGATAGATTGTCAAATAATCATTAAGTTAAGAATTTACCCTATAATTTTGTTGATAATCAATCATTTAGTTAAGAATCTACCCTATAATTTTGTTGATAATCATTTATATGATGGTTGTATGTGTATCGATTCCAAAATAATAGCCCTAACAACCATAATCCTACTTATGAATGATGCATTAATATGTTAATTAATGGGGTCCGCCTACCGTGCCACTGTGGCACGGTACCCCACTTTTTGTCTTTTTTCAAAAATCACACTACACTACCCTATATTTTATAAGAAAACTGAATAAATATTATAAGTTACAAAGTTTTATATATAGGTCATTTTCTCTGGATAAAATCATAAAATGACTTTTAAAAAGAAAATTAACTGTTATTATTATTATTTATTAATGTCATTTATATTATTATTATTTATTAATGTCATTTATATTATTATTATTAAAATTTATTATTTTAATTGTTATGATTGCTTTAATTAGTTATTATTATTATTATTTATTGATTTTATTATTGTCACTATTATTAAAATATATTAAATTTATTATTAATTATTGTTAATATTAATAAAATTTATTAATTTATTATTCTAATTATTATATAAATATTAATGTCGTCGTCGTCGTCATCATCATCATTAAACTTTATAATTTTTTTGTTTTGACTTTTAAGTAATACCACTATCATTATTATTATTTTGCATTAATTAAGCATTAAATATATTTTAATTATTTTTATTTTTTATTATAATAAATAAAAATATAAAAATAAATTATACTATAATATTATTTTATTATATAATATTATATTTATTTAAAAATAATTAATATGAAAATAATAATTTAATATAATTAATAATAATTTTAAATAATTTTAGTTTAATATTAGTACAAAATTAATGCATTACAAGATAATACCAATTACCAAACGTTGTATAATTTTATAATAATTATTATAATATACTGCTGATGTAATATAATTTAATATAATACATATGCATTACACAATATAATACAATATAATATATTATAGTGTGCCAAACAGACCTTTAATTTTTTGAGTGATGATGGTCTAAAGGGATGTAGAGAAAATAAAAATAATCGTGATAGAACTTTTACAATGGTTGATTAGCTATCATCACAAAGTTTAGGCTAATACAATGAAAATTAATTAACTACCCTATATTTAAAAGAGCATTTGGAAATCAATAAATTTATTATTCAATTATTTTTAATCAAGAATAAATAATAAATTATCATTACAGTAAGATTCACATGCTCAAACATCTTTAAAAAAATGATAATTCTCAAGAAACACAAAGCTCAAATGCTTTTGAAATATTCTTAAAAAAAATAAACTAACTTCCTTTTATATTATTCTTTATTTGTCTTTCTATAACTTTGTTGGGCTATATATATATTAATATTTTATAAGTAAATTAACATATTGTATGTATAAATAAAATAACATGTCAACTAATGCTAAAAACAAGCATGTAATAAAAAAGTAAAATTTTGTAATATTAAAATAATAAATTTTACAACCTAAGACTTTTTACATGTTTCTTATTTTGAAATTTCACCTTTTTTATTTTATAATTTTCTAAAGTATCAAGGTTAATAACCTATGTTCTTAAAACATATTCAATTTATTTATTTTACATTAAATATATATTATATAACAAAAAATATTATTTATATTTATCAAATTTTCATGTGTTTAAAAATTTTATGTGATATTATCTTATTATATTTACACCATCAATCATTTTTATGATCAAATTAAGTCAATGGATCAAACTTTAAAAAATTTAAAACAACAGAAATTATGTAAGTGAATATTTAAAAACTTTTAAATTTTATGATTTTATAATAAACACTAGGGACTTAAGTGTTAATAACCAATTGAACACATCCGGGCCGTTGAACACTTTAGCCAATGATCCATTGGCTGAGTTGAAAAAAGACAAAAAGTGGGGTACCGTGCCACAGTGGCACGGTAGGCGGACCCTAATTAATGTACTAAAGTTTTGAATTTGAAACAAATTTCTGATCCATTGATTTTATACAATCAAATAATAAAAACTTAATGTCAAAAAGTAGAATTTAATGTTTCTATTTCGAGCTACTGGATTTGCATAAGATCAATGTATTAGAACTTGTGTCAAAATTTAAAGTTAAATTATACTCACCCCTGCATTAATATATTTTTTAAAAAATAACTTCGAAGAGAAACGGACTCCCCTTCAGGGTTCAAATTCATGCACCCAAGCATTTCGAGGGCATATGTGCCACTGGACAATTACTGCTTGAGAAACAATTTTTTTTTTTTTTTACTGCTAGAGAAACAATGTTAAACACAAACATATTTAAAATTTTTGCTTCTTTTCTGAAATGTTCAGAGCTTTTCTTTTGTTTTTTTCCTTGAAAAATAAATATTTGATATTTTCAGAAATAATTAAAATAATTCTATGATTTCGTACCTTGCATTATCATATGAAATTTGGGTGGAGATAATTCCACTCCATTATTTGTGTAAACCTATCCCATTTTAAAAAAACATTTACAATAAATGCACGTTATTTTTAAAATATACAAATCAACAAAAATATTTGTATAATTAATCAAGTAAATCATTCTTTTTTTCTACTTATTTTTTTTACTATTAAGGTTACTTTAATAAAAGTTTTATTTTATTATTTTATCTTTATGACATAAAATGACTAATTACCCAAAGAAACATGTGTTCTTGTATCTAACACTTTGGGTATTCAATTTTGTGAGGTAGATTAACTTTTTAAATGAAATCTAGTAATTTTTAATATTTTGCATGTAAATGACATAAATTTAACATCTTAATAACTTACATGAGTATTGGCTCATAAAAGCATTACGTTAGTTTAATTAAAGGTTAATAATTATAATAATAAGTAGAATTGACTGTTTAGAAACAATGAATTTTGTAAAAAATGAAAAAAAAATTGAAGTTAAAGAAAATTTTTGGTACGTTTACCTTTTAAAGATAAAATAGTGAATTTAAAATATAACAAAAAAATCTAAGTCACAAAAAATAAAATAAGAATTTAAGAAAGATTAATTGATTAATTCTTTAGAATTCTTCTTTATTTGAATTTTTTTTAAATGTGATTTTTTTTTACAATTGGGGTGAATTTATAGAATTTATGAGATGGAAATATTACCACCCGAAATTTTTAGGGTGAATGCTCATTTACTACCTATATTTTAATTTATATGCCTATTTAGTCCCTATATTTTGTAAAAGTACCTAAAAACACTCCTACACTTAAAAACATTACATTCTTACCTTACTTTTTCTTTCATTTTATAAGTATACCCTTTCACTAATATTCTTGACAATAATTAATTTATCTATAAAAAAATAATTAACAAATTAACTGATAAATATCAATGTGAAAAAACTAATATTTTGTGTTCATGTGCAACAATCTTACTAATAATTATTTTATAAAAAATTAATTTACCAAATTAATCCTAAAAGTAAAATGAAAGAAAAAAATAAGGATAGAAATACATTTAACAATAGGGGCATCTTCATATATTTTTTTCAAATACACGTGTCAAACGAGTAGTTAACTCAAAATGTAAGGATTAAATAAGTATCTACTCAAAACTTTTTGTCAAACAACAATAGGTATTGAAAATCTTATTAACAAATAAAACATAATAGCTATATTATAATCTACAAGCTTATGTATTTATATAAGAGGAATTTTGAGTCTAAATACAAAAAGGAATTGGTCTGAGTGGCATTGGCATAATTATTGAAGCATACTCTTGTCAATGGAAAAAAAAAAATCGAAAGCGAAATGCATCAAGGGATTAGGATAGTTTGATATCAACAATCTGTTGGATTGTACGAAATATAATTAAAGTGGTTAGGTAATTGAGTTTTGAGGGAGCCACCAAGAAGAAAATCGTGGGCTCTTGTTTATTTTCTTGTTCTTTTATTGTGGGGAAAGCTCCAAATCACCTAACCAAAAAGGAAAAAAAAAAAGGAAATGTACCAAATAAATAATTACTAATAATAAATTTGCCAAAGAAAGCATAAGATAAGGTAGTTGTCTAAATACAATTTTATAAGGCTGCCCAAATGAACAGTCACACGGCCAGCTAATGATGATGAATTGAAAAATAATGCTATGCGGCATGTGATTACAGGGAAAGACTTAGACAGCTTGATTATGAAAAATCATCAACGTTAACTTTGTTTAATGTGTGAGTGATGATGAGAAGATTGAATGTTTTTAGTCAGTGGTAAGATGCTTTGTCACATTCTCACAATTTGTATATATTTTTAATAATTACAGAAGCCAGAAGTTGCCTAAGACGAAGTTGTCCGGCTCGGCGTATTAGTCTTCACAACCCAAGTGCATGAATAAATGTCTGAATAATCTTTTTTTTTTAAACTAAATTTTCCATTAACCATTATTTAATTGATGTGACAAGCCACTACATGTCCAAAACCAAAAACCCAGAAAAGATCTCATGTGGCCCAGCCAAAAACCGAAAGAATTGTTAATTATGTAGCAAAATTCGGTTGTCTCACTAACTATAGACAGCCCCGCAGATACAACAAAATTTTTTAATTTGATTGATGGCTTTTTTTTTTCCCCCTGATTCATAGTTAATCACAAAGAAAGGGCCACAATTGCTGTAACACTTGTGACGCCTAAATGTTTGCTTCCTATTCACAATTAAGCTTATTCATTTACTTCTCTTTGGGTGGATACATATGTGGGCATGCAGCTCAAGAATCTTTCTCAGATTTTGGGGGTGGGGGTCCATGCTTTCAATTTCAAGATCCAAAGACCCATGTGATATCTGATGCATGCAATCAAACTCCCTCAGTGAACACTATCTGGTTCACAAGCTTTGATTGATGAGGTCTTGTTACTTTGCCTTTCTGTTAAGGCTGAAAAGAAGAAAGAGAGGCCTTTGGATTGTATGATTATTCATTCCCCACGTGAGCAAGGAGGCCTACAAAATAGCATTTACCTAACTTGACTCTCAAGGAAACGTCAATGATCTTGAGGCTTCCTAACTACACTTTGATGGGACCCCAACTAAGTTGAAACTCCTATGATCAAAGTCCAGTGACTCGACTTCAGCGATCGGTGGTGGTAACACCCACTTTAATGCTGTGGGACGAACTAAATTAAGTCATAAAACCTACCCTCCTTAACCAGTCGCATGAAAACTTGTGATTAGTCAAGTTCACCACCGTGGTGTGTCCATCAAAATCACAGATGACCAACTTGCTGGGTCAGTACTATCAAAAGAAGGTTCATGCGTGCTCATTCACATGTCATGCCGTATTGTGTCTACCGTGTACTTCTTACTATGCCGTGTCTAAAAAAAAAAGAATGATAATTTTTTTTTATTTTTTTAAGAGGTCATGTCTTACTTTTTTCATATCTATTGGTAGAGATGACAAAATTCTCTATGTGTTTGGGGTCCCATGGAGTCCCACCCCAAATGAGAAAAATTTTGAATAATTTTTAGGGAATGTGATGGAGAGTAGGAGAAAAATAATTCCTAAATTCTTAACAGGGTAGATTTGGTTTTGCACTCCCCACCCCCACCCCCACCCCCACCCCCACCCCCACCCCCATTATATATAAATATATTTTTAATTCTTATTTAATAATTTTTATTTTGTCAACTATAATGTCAATTAATAATTTTTTTAATTTTTATTTAATATAAACAGGATATGAATAAAATAAAATCCTATAATATTTTTCAACTCTAAAATGTTGTTATGTTTTCTTTTCTCTTTTAAGGTGCTGCTCTCTTTAAATATTTTTCACTTTTAATATCATTTTAAAATATTGTTTCAAACTTTTAGAGATTTTTTAAAAATAATTTTAATACTTCATAATATGGTGGTGATTTTATTTGAAGTCTCTAATTTTTAATTTACTGAAATCATATATCAATACCTACTATAAAATATGTAAATGGGGAATGAAGTGGAGATGAGGAAATCATTCCTCACGTGGGGATTCCCCATCTCCAGCCCATTAAATTTATTGAGGAATGGAGGCAAATTTTTTTAATGGGGTGGAGAATGAGATAGGTCTCCCCACCCCCACCCCATCACATTGCTATCCCTACTGCCTATTGGGTCCATGTACTTTCATGAAATATTAGGTCATAAAAAATTCTTAATTGTTAATAGTAAAATAATATAATATTAGTTATTAAGTTAGACTCTACGGTATTATCATATTCCATAATGAAATTAATACATATTTATAAAATTATGATATCAATTATTAATTTAATAAATTATAAAATAAATAAATAAATTTTTTAAACTAAGAATTAAATGAAAATAAAAAAAAACTGGCATTAAATAAAATATATTAAAAGATTCAATTTCAAATTATTTATAAAATGATAAAATTTTAATTTCACTTTTATTAAAAAATGAAATATGCTTCTTACAAGCATTTTCATGTGCCATGTTTTATTGTAGCTCTAACCGTGCCATCCTTTTAAGTATGGGTGGGCATCAGATCGGATTCAAATTTGAAGGCAAATCCAATTGGATGAAATTTGTGCGATCCGATCGGATTTGGTTCGGATCGGATCGGATTCGGATCAATCCGAATCATCCGATTGATTTGCACTGTAAACTAAAAAAACTTAAAATTAAAAAAATAATCTAAATGACTAAATGTTTTTGGATGATAATATTTATTTTGGTTTATTTTATTGTTGGATGATATAATGATAATATTTATTTTGTGATTTTGTGTTGTTTATTTATTTGGAGACTTTAAGTAATGTTTGATTGTTTATTTTGTGTTGTTTGTTTGGAGACTTTGAGTAATGTTTATTTTGTGTTATTCATTTGGACTTTGGAGAGTTGGAGCAATGTTTATTTTGTGTTGCTTATTTGGAGGCTTGGACTTGGAGCAATGTTTATGCACCTAGCTTGTAAGAGGATTACTAATTAAATTAAATGAGAGTGTTTGCACAAAATGAATGCGTATGAGAATATAAATGGGCCGTTGATTATAGATTATTAAATTTGATTATTTAAATGTTTTCATTTTAATGGTTTATATTTTTTTATTTTTGTGAATGGAAACTTTGTATCGGCTTGTTTTCTTGGTATAGGTCAATGCCATATTGTCAAGGAAATAATACATTGTCATTTGTCAACTTGTTTTGTTTTTTTTTAAATGGTTAGTAAGTTTTCATTAATTATATATTTCATAAATTTTTTGTGAGAATTGTTAAAAATGTCCAAATCCGATTTCAATCCGAATTAATCCGAATCCAAAATATAATATGAATCCGAAATATAATCCAAAATCTAAATTCAACCGATCCAATCCGAATCCGAGTAATTCAAAATTTTTATCCGATCCGAATCCAATTCGAATAATTCATATCGGATTCAGATCGGATTTAAAGTCAGATTGAATTCGGATGAATTTTTTTTTTTCAATCCGAATTATCTGAAATCCGATCGGATTCATCCAAATCCGATCCGAATCCGAAATTACCCACCCCTACTTTTAAAGCCTATGTGCTTAAAATTCTAAGTCTAGCTCAGCCCAGCCCATGTGAATGTCATGTTGTGATCTACAAACACATGTCGTTCCCATGCCGTGCCGCACACAACCTAACCCATGTGAATGTCTTGTTGTGCTCTAGAGACACGTGCCCATGCCGTGCCACGCACAATCCAGCCCATTGGCCATCTCTAATCTAAAACAAATATATCTATTTTGAGAGCCCAAACAACCATAATTGTATGTGACTTGAAGAATAATTGCGTCCAACAAAGCGATTTTGATTTTAATATAAATCAAGACATCTCCGTACACAAAAAATGTTGCGGTAGATAAAGGTTGCCACTATTAATTTCCTACTTTTCTTCCTTTTATTATGCTCAATTGCTGCATAGCCGACGCCTTAAATCTAAATTCAAAACACTTGATTACAGTAAATTGCGCTTTTAACAATACAAAAAAGGAAGAAAGAAGAAGAATTAGCTTTCTGCTCGTGTCAATTTGCCTTCTTCTCACATATGTGAAGGTTGACGCGGTGACTAGGATTTACAGGGAACAGGTTTGTGCGGGGCACAATGGAGACTAGAGAAACTAGCACCTGTAATCTAAAAGAAGATTTTCTTTCATCTATAGGATTATGAGGTACCCTTGCCAATCACGACTGTAATGACAAATCAATGTCAAATATGGAGTTAAGCAGGTAATCTGTAATTGAAAAGAATACGTTAAGGGCAGCAGCGGTAGTCACCTCCTGGTTTAAGCACCAATAAAAAGATCTGCTCGGTCATTACAGATTAGAGGACGAGGCTCTCGGTCTTCTTTTTTTTTTTTAATGGTAAAAATCATTGATTAGGATCAAAAGGTTCAAACCGTTTCTTAAAATCTTCTACCATCTTCGTTTCCTCTTCTTTACCAAGCATACAATTTCTCCAGTCAGCTTTATCAGCAATGTTCAGCAAGCCTGCCAAAACCTGCATAACATTCCGTTACATCAGTTTTTAACGTGGCAACTCCATCTCTGAATCCATGTTCCTTTGAAAATGGAAAACAGATATCCTTCAACTTAAAAAAACAAAAAATTAAAATTAAAATATGTAAATTCCTACGACTTCCATGAACATTCAAAATCTTGTGCACCAGAACATTAACAATAACTGGTCTGTGTTTTTTAAGAAATTGAAAATCATGATTTGAAAAGTCAAACAGGGAAGCATACTAATAAAAATCAAAGTCAATTTGAAATTAATCACTTTAATCTAGCATCAAAGGAAAATTATACTGCATAACATAGCTCCCTACTACTCCAGTGTAAGACCAAGGAGTCCAACATATAATTGATCAGTGGTTTTCTATCAACTTAAAATGAAAAGAAATTCAAAGGAAAAATCATTGTCAAGCATTAGCTCCTTGTCCTTCACATGAAATAATACCAGATTTACACCAAATAAAACAACACACATGCAGCTATTCCACAGACAACAGGATAATATAGATGATCCTGTGTAAAACATAGATGACACCCCATTTCTGTAAGATTTAAAAGGGCAATCAACCAGAAAATAGAAAAGGAAAAATGTATGGCTATCTCAGAGATGCTTATATATGCTTATGTATTAATGTTACAGATTTACCTAGACGAGAAGGATAGGTGGGTACTGGAGAAAACTCATGGCTTAAAAACCATAAATAGGTGAGCAGATAATAAAATGAAACCACATTTAAGAATATAACATTGAAACTATCAGCCACATTCCATTGGAAACCACACATATTACTTAACTCACTTCCCTTGACATGTGTCCAGGTAGAAAATCAGCAAAATCTCAAACCCAGTAGTTCAATTTGCATATCTTACCTCGCGTCCAAATTGAGCTGGAAATCTTTCGTTCTCCTCAATTAAATGTGACAGTACTGTACCTCCTGGGAGCTCCACGTAAAAGAAACTACAGTTCCTGTCAAACTGTGCCCTCAATGATCTTCTACCATCAGAACTTTTACTCGCTGCCAAAAAAAAAAAAAGAACAGAGATGCATGTAGAAGTTAAGGATACATCATGTACTGCTTAATATAATTGAAACAAGCCGAACAATTCCTTATTGATCAAGGTCACGTTGACATAACACTCCCAAGAAAGAAAGAAAAGTAGCTGAAAATACTTTGAGCTTGTAATACATTTCAAGCTTCCATAACTTCTCAAGTCTGATTATCAGTTATGGACAGGCAATATGTAACACAAAATTCATGAAAATGGAAAACTTGAAGCATCCAGGTCATAATCCACAATGAAGTTAACATTAAAAATATGGAATACATACTAAAAATAACAAAATGAAACTCACATTTTGTGGCCAAAAATTTAAAACCCAACTTTTCTGCAGCCAAGTTAAATATATCTTGAACAGCAGCTGCCTTGGATGTTGGAATAGGAACAGCCTGCACAGAGGAAATAGACAATAAATGAAGTAAGAAAATAACTGCTAAGATCCCATAGACATGCTGTAAATTTGGCAAGTATTTTCTCCACAATTTTTTTTTTTGAAGAGGTATTTTCTCCACAATTAATTGGCAAGTAAATTAAAAAAATGTCAAACACTTACTATTTTGTTGGATAAGTAGAAAATACACTTATGAGTTTGTCATGTGCACTAACTCCACTAACTTATATTAATTATTACAAAGGGCAACAAGATTTGAATTTTTTCCAAAAGCACAGAAATGAAAAAGTGCACGAGTGAATGTTATGTCCTCTGGAGAAGTTATATAATGAACACAAAATGGGAATAGAAAGATGCATCATTGACATAAAACATTATCTTCATATAGAAATAACAACTAATATGGTAAAATCAGCATGCATTTATAAGCAACTCATCCATTCACAAATTTAGACATCTGGTTGTCACACTTGTCGCATTTTCATTTAAATACCTGAAGATTAGCATGAGTACCGCGTTTGGAAAGCCATTCAAAGAAAACAGCTTCTTTCCCCTGGTTTTTATAATACATCATGAGGCTGTTCTGGAACCTACCAAGCTCCTTTTCACATTCGGGGGAAGTAGAAATGGTGTTGGGTACGTGCTCAACAGGTATTACCAATACATGGTCTTCAACAAGTGGACCTTTGGGCAGCGCACAGTAGTAATATTCTCCTACACTAACAATCAGATGTGACTCGACACTGGGGCTTGACAAACAAAACCAGCATTCTTTTGATCTGCAATCAATCACAGGGTATGACATTGACTCATCATTACAACATTCTATAAACAACAATGAGTTACAAACTCAGAGCATTGAGAAAATGAATGCAAACAATCTACCTATTAACAAAGCAAAAGAATGAAAATGACATAAAACAGTGTAAAACAGAATGCAACGACCTAACAATTCCATATGAAGAGTAACTTCAGGGAAGCACCAACCTGTTGGCACTTGCATTTTCAGATCGATGTGTCCTCTGAGAGTCATCATTTTGTAGGCTGTGTTTATAGCTGCATTCTGGACCCTTTTCACATTTTCCTTTGATAATAAAATCAAGACAAACACCTCTCAAACATTGCTCTCTCGCATCAGTATCATGTCGAAAGTTGCATTTTTCCCCACGCGGGCAAGACCCAGAGTATATAAATTTAAAACACATCTTATCACCATCACCACCTCCATGTTTCTGTCGCTTTTGAGAGACATCGTATCTCCAATATTGTGAATCAGAAACACTATCACTCGGCCTCTTTGCAGCTTCTTTTGAATGAGACCCTTGATCCAGAAAAGTGTACGGAGATGAGGTAGTATTAGGTGTCTTCATGCTTATATCAGCTGCAGACATGGCAGCTGCTGGTGTAGGAGAAAGTGCATGAATAAATTTCTGTGAAGATGGTACAGAATCCATGAGTTATTAGAAGAAAAAAAGCTTATCGAAAGGTAGAAGCAAGTAGTGACTGCTCATTAGCATCAGCTGAAGCATATATCAACCTTCTAAGGAGAAAAAAAAATTGATCCTAAAACATCTCATTTCCAAAGAACTTAGAGTGCAGAGTTCAGCACAAGTGTGATCCCAATCACTAAAATATCTGATTCCTGAAATCTATTCAATAATTATTTTGCAGGTAAATATAACTATCTAAAAAGCACTTCTCTTATCGCAGAATACTGCAATACGAGGACAAGACACTCAGATACAAGCAGCTATAGCTAGCTGAAGCAGTTGAGGGATTCTCAATTTAATCACCCGGCCATTCCTTGACTACAAAAGGAAAATTGTTAAGGACAACTGCTTATCCATGATTTTTGTTGAGTGAAAGAACAAGTGGGTGTTTTGACCATGTCCACTCATGTCTGACACTCTGTGTGAGTCTTCAATAAGAATATGCCTTAATTGCTAATATAAGTTAAAACAGGTTGAGTTCGATATGCAATGGTTAGCACATATGTTTAATATCACAGATGAATACATACATACATACATACATATATATATATAGGGCACCCTGCCTCATGTCTACAGTTTTTTACTTTGACACCGTGTCTCTGCAGCCAGACTTGATACTCGTCAAAATCTAAAATTTCAGTGAGATAGTAATCAAACCTGTTTTTCTTTGTTTCCAACGGGGGCAAGACCCAAGAAGCGAGTCACATGCACAGCATCAACATTAGAGTAAGGCTCACGAGCATAGAATACACCCTTAGAACCTGCAATGTGATAGCTTCGCAGAGGACATTATTAATTAGAAAGATAAACCATCATTTATGTAGGATAGTAAAACTAAAGTTATATTCGGCAGTGGAGATGCCAGAAACCAATAAAAGAGTGTTGAAATATGCAATAAGACCGCATCTCAATTAACAGAAGCTGCTTTCCATCAGCCCAAAACCAATAAAAGAGAATTGAAATATGCAATAAGACCGCATCTCAATTAACAGAAGCTGCTTTCCATCAGCCCAACTGTACACAGTGTAGATCTTGATCACATATGGACATAAATGATAAAAAAACTGATCCACTTTAAAATCAAAATTGTTGGGTGATTTCCTACAATCTTCCGCTAGCTCCAAAACACTGTCTTTCAATATTAATACACAAATGGACTGGATATACATAATTCCTGACATTAGGATAACAAACCAGATACTAAAATTATATAGCAAGTGTCAAGAAACCATGACATCTTTCGAGGGTGAGGTAAGAGAGGTATGAAATGTGTTAGAGCAACAGGGATGTTTCCATCCCAAGAAGCATCTCATTTCGAACACCAATTGAGAATTTACACATTTTCATTTTATAAAAGCCTAAGAACCTCAACAATTTAACATGGGGTACAGGTGCTCCATTACAAAAATGAGAGAGGCAAAATATTATCCGAGATTTGAACCTTTTCAGTCTGTTTCATGATACAGAAAAAGCGTCAACAATCAGGAACAGAATGGTAAACTAGTGGACTATCGCTATATTCATTCATGCACATAGATTGATAAGTAGTAGTCTCCAAACATCACGTACCGTGGTTTGATCTCTGCCACCAACTCTGATACTGTACCATCAGTATTCGATGAATCTGAGATTCCCACTAACATATCAGATGCAGCTGCTCTGTTTGTGACCCCACTTGGCCATTCATTAGTGAAAATTGATTAAGCAAAATCAAGCAACCAGACCATGGAACTAGTAGAGGAAGAAAGTAGTATCAAAAAGAAAAAGCTACTAGAAAAAGGTGCACACAACATATAAGAAAGCAAGGATATGTTAAGAACAAGTCGACAATTCCAGGTTCCTCTGCTAATGCTCGCAATGCGTCGACATCATCTTGACTATATGTACCAAACTGCTGACCTTCAGATGATTGCCTTCCAGATAAGTATGCCACAGCTAAGCCTAGACATGAGTGCAGTTGATCAGCTATGATGAGAATATGATAATTACCAAACTCAATATAGTGCAAATAACAGTTGGGGTCTACCAAAGCCATTAACATCTATAGAGGAATCGTACATGCCTCTATATTTGTTCTCAGAACAGAAGTGCTATAAACTGAGCCTGGCAGATCTTTTGGCACTGTTTAACAAGCATTCAAGTAGACAAAGGCACGATAGAATGAAAATGCTATTATTTTTGTTCTTAGTATTTGTTTGAAACCGAAACAATTGTATTTCTTTAAATTATTAAATAAAAAAGGACCAGCAAGAGTGTCTTTCAGATAACCATTTGATTGATCTGCTTTAGAGAAGCACTATAAATGCATTTTCAAGAAACATTTGGGAAACACTTTTCCACAAAGTGCTTCTAGGTCAGGGTGCTATTGTCGGAAGACTCTATTTGGTATAGTTTTTCAAATAGAGATTATTCAAGTAGAACTTTTATAAAACTTTTACCAAAAATATTATAGTTGTTTGGTTGTTGATGAGAGTTTTATAAAAATTATAAACTTATTTTAATAGACAAAGTTTTTAAAATTATATTATGAAAAGAATGAAATAAAATTGTAAAATAAATAAATAGTATTTGAAGCTCGAAATTTAAGTTTTTACTGATAAAGGTAAAATAACTTATTTAATCTGCATAAACTCTACTCAAATGCAACCAAACAATATTAAAAATTTTAAACAGAGCTTATGAGATTAACTAACTACTTTTGATCACAAGGCATACTGCGCAAAGTATTTTTCAACAGAGAAATGCATTTGAAGGATATAAGATTAAGGGCTCGGCTAGCTACTCATAATCCATCACATTCTCATTAAACAAGGGGAAAAAGAAAGTCGAAGAGCATTACCGTGGAGGGTGAACTTGCCGCTGCCTTTCAACCAGAACAAATTATCGGTGACTTTGAAGCCGTCCATCTTGAAACCCTGATTGGCGGAGTTCTTGGAAGCAGCAAGTAAGACCTTGGCGGCGCCGACGCCGTAGTCGCCGATGAAGTAGGTCGGGATTGGAATCTCAGAGCGGCCTTCCACATAGTTCATGAACTCATCCAGCAGCTCCGACGAGTCTGGAAAAAACTGGCCCACGCAGAGAACCGCGTCGAATGGACCTGCTGATTTGTTAACCTGGAATTTGTCAATCAAATTACTATTTGCATTATGTATAATTTGAATTTTCAGAAAGATAAACAAAGTCAAAGCAGACCGATTGAACTCGCTTAAAGAGCTGATTGAGGCGCCCTAAAACGTCGCCGCAGAGCAGAATTCTAGGAGGAGACATGCGTGTTACTGCCTGTGCGAGAAGCGGGTTTGCTTGGCAGTTTGAGTGATCTCTCTTTGGGCGGGGTCTCCGAACTCTCTGAAGCTTAAACTGGTCATATGGGCCAGTGACATTTGGTCCAGGCTAATTCTAAAAGCCTCTTTAAAATAACACTATGGACACCACTTCTAAATATTGTTTCGACCCACTGGATAGAGCTACAGCAACTTATAATATAAACCCTTCATTTGTCCAATAGCCTTTTGACTTCTTTCTCTGGAATAAAACGAACAACATTCACCATTTGCCCTTGCCTTGCTATGAGTTAACAGATTTTAATATTTAAAAATCTTTCTAAATTTACTATATTAAAAAAAATTTATTTGATAGTTATATAATTTACAAAATATTATATTTTTTGTTAATGTTATTTTTTTATTATAGATGTTTTAAAAGTTAATTTTTATTTATTATCAGTTAATTGATGTAATAATATTCAAAAAGAGTTTTTTGATTATTTATCAAAACCAAGGAGTCTATGTGTACAAATAAGCAAACCGTAAAAGTATGGAAAATTTACATCACTAGCCTAAAAATTTTCAGATTTTTTGAAATTGGCCACTAATTTTTTTTTATTCTAGTTAGCCAAATACAAGTTTTTTTTTTTTGTCTAAATTGTCCTTATCACTATCTCACAACTCTCTCTCTCTCTCTCTCAAATTGGTAACCCACCAACTCTCGCTCTTAACCTTGTAACCCACAACGGCAACATCTAAGATCTGACGTCGGAAACACTACAACAACGTCATGCAACAACTCATCGACTTATTTTTGGCAACATGTCTACTCTTGGCGGCAACAGTGCATCTATTTTTTGTTAGTGTTATTTTTTTTATAATTTAGATTAGTTAATCCTTTAATTATTAGAGTTTTCTTATGAAATTGAATTGATTTTACAATCAAATTCATGCTATTGGTTAATATTAGATTTGTATTGGTGAGTCTTATAAATAATTTCTGGTTAAAATAGTTAAACTTATTGTTGTATATAATGTATAGGACGAAATATGTGTGAAACCGATTATATTATGGAGCCGTAACTTATGCCAAGCACAACAACAGTAGCGGGTCCCACCACTGTGCATTGTTGCTGTGTCTGGCGTAAGTTACGTTTAACGTAACTTAACTTACGCCAGAGCCTTATGTTATTGTTACTATATGAGCAAGGTTGGCTAGATGAGTAGTTTTTTTGTGTTGATTTGATCTTGGTTGGTTTGTGAATGATGATAGTGGTAGTTTGAGATAGGTGGTAGGCTTCCCTTTTTTGTGTGGATTAGTGTGCCTATCAAACCAAACAATGCAGCAACTATGCTTGGTGTGATGGATGCACTTATCGCGACTGTATTTAGTGTGACATGTACTTGTTGCACCCAAACACGATATCTTTGTTTTTATTTTTATTTTTTATTATAATTTCATTAATGAATAAAATTTGGATTTATTCGTTTGACTGCGGTAGTTTTGTGATAGATTGGTGTGCACCCGTTTGGTGCGAAGGACATCGTGTATTCCTTTGTTTAGATGCCTATCGCATCTATGGGCTATGATTTAGTGCGACAAGTACTTATCGCACAAGCTTATGAGCAACAGGTATTTGTGCAACCAGCATCTATTACACATTTTTTGAGTTTTCGTCTCACTCTTCATTTTTACTTGAAATTTTATTGTCTTGAATGAATTTTTTTTGATATACTAAAAATCAAACTAGTTTTTTATGAACCCACATTATTAGAAAAATGACATTTAGAACACATCCCACATTATTTCATGAATTTGGTGATTTGTTGAGAGTGACGAGTTCAGAGATTTATTAAGTGATACTTGTTTGGTAATTTATTAAGAGTATTGGGGGTAAATTATATCCCAAAAAATTGTAATCGGTTAATTATGAAAAGAAAGAAGTTAAGAGTGGTAAAGTTTGAATAATTTAAAAGTTTTCAGGTTATTTATGTAAATTTTCCTAAAACGTAAGTCTAAATTTTTTCCACAACTTTGTCAGAGTGAAATCATTTCAACATTTGTAATCAACAACTACTAAAGGTTGAAATCTCCCTTCGTTCACATGATGACAAGTTTCCTATAAAAATGAAGTCTTTGTTAGCTCCCTAAAATTAATTAATTAATTAATCAATTGTGTTCACACTATTCAGATAAGACAAAAGGCAAGTAGCTGGCCGCGTGGGAACGGCTGAAAACAGTCAACCATGTGAG
This sequence comes from Citrus australasica, assembly GCA_029618585.1. NCBI lineage: Eukaryota > Viridiplantae > Streptophyta > Magnoliopsida > Sapindales > Rutaceae > Citrus > Citrus australasica. The sequence goes on from JARCIV010000017.1 coordinate 225,421, forward strand.
AAACGTGAAGCGGAGAGCTGTTCATTTCTTTATAAATAAAGAAAAAAATGATAAACACACCCCCAACCCCAACGTAATCTCCCTTCGTTCACATGATGACAAGTTTCCTATAAAAATGAAGTCTTTGCTAGCTCCCTAATATTAATTAATTAATTAATCAATTGTGTTCACACTATTCAGATAAGACAAAAGGCAAGTAGCTGGCCGCGTGGGAACGACTGAAAACAGTCAACCACGTGAGAAACGTGAAGCGGAGAGCTGTTCATTTCTTTATAAATAAAGAAATAAATGATAAACACACCCCAACGTTTAGATGAAAGAATAAAAAAAATTTTAATATTTTTTTTAAAAATATTTATATTTTAATTTATTATAATTTTACTATTATATCTTTAAGCATATAAAAAAATTATTAGATTATCTAATTTATCTATATATTGTTAATAAAATTATAAATATACTCTCATTACCTCATTCCTCTATTTAAATTTTTATTAATAACTAATTTTAAAGAAAGACATCTATACACTTAAAAAAAATTATAATTTATAAAAAATTAGTTATGAATACCATAATAAATAACATAGAAAATTAGTTATAAATGTTCAAGTTTAAATGATTAACATGTGGAGAATTGTTAAATATACAAGTTTAAAGTTTAAATAAAATTGGTTATTAATAACTAATTTTAATTTTTAAATTATAATTTATTTACAAATATTTTAGGTGTATAGATATCTTTTTAAAAAATTAGTTATTGATAAAAATTTAAATATAGGAATTGAGTAATAAGGGTATATTTATAATTTTTTTATAATATCTAATTTGTCTATTTATAATTTTATTAATAATATATAAACAAATTAGATAATTTAATAAATTTTTTTATACTAAAAGAGTATAATAATAAAATTAAAATAAATTAGGGTGTAAATATCTTTTTCAAAATATTAAAGAGATTTTTATTCTTTTACCTAAATTAGGGATGGCAAAATCCGGGTTCGGGTCCGGGTTTAGCTTTTCCGGATCCGGACCCGGATATCATTTTCTTTTCCCGGACCCGGATTTTTTCACCCGGGTCGGGGTTTTGAACCCGGATTAATAAATTAATATTAATTTTTAAAATTCTAAAAATAAAAAATTAATACATTTCTAAGTAATAACATATATAAATTAATTAAAAAATAATATTAAAATTAAATATTCAGGTCCGAGTTCCGAATATCCGGGTTAACCTAAACCCAAACTCAGACCTAAATATATCCGGATTATAAAAATTTATTTCAGATCTGAGTTTTTTTACATTCTGAACCGAGTTGAACCCGACCCAAATTATTCAAATTCGTCCGAATTCAGGCTGAGTCCGAATTATTTTGACATTCCTAACCTAAACGTTAAAGGTGTGTTTGTTATTTTTCCAATAAGTAAACTAGATGCTGTCGGCTATACTTGGTGTCATGCATGGCAGGCACCATTTATTTACATTAACCTTTGTCTCATAACTGCATTTTGTACCGGGCCGGCCAAAACCACACAATTTTGTTACGTATAATACTCTTCTCGTGAGTCGTGACAAGTTACTCACCGCAAAAAATAAAAATCTTATCCATTTCCTTGTATGCTATTAAAACTATCATATAATAAGGTCCGCCTACCGTGCAACAGTTGCACGTTATCATTAAATTTTATCTTTTTGTAACAATTACACTATATTATTCTATATTTTATAAAAAAATTAAATAAATATTATAAGTTACAAATTTTTATATACAGATTCTTTTCTCTGGATAAAATCATAAAATGATTTTTGAAAAAACTTTTAACTGTTATTATTATTATTTATTAATGTCATTATTATCATATTAATATTATTATTATTATTAAAATTTATTATTTTAATTGTTATGATTGCTTTAATTAATCATTATTATTATTTATTGATTTTATTACTTCACTATTATTAAAATATATTAAATTATTATTAATTATTGTTAATATTAATAAAATTCATTAATTTTATTATTCTAATTATTATATTAATATTAATGTTGTTGCCGTCGTCGTCATCATTATCATTAAACTTTATAAATGTTTGTGTTTTGTCTTTTGAGTAATATCACTGTCCTTATTATTATTTTGCCTTAATTAAGCATTAAATATATTTTAATTGTTTTTTAATTTTTATTATAATAAATAAAAATATAAAAATAAATTATACTATCATGTTATTTTATTATATCGTATTGTATTTATTTAAACATAATTAATATGAAAATAATAATTAATAGTAAATTTAAATAATTTTAGTTTAATATTAGTACAAAATTAATGCAGTACAAGATAATACCAATTACCAAACGTTGTAGGATATTATTATAATTATTATAATATACTGCTAATGTAATATAATATAATATAATATAATACATGTGCATTACATAATACAATACAATATAATATAATATAATATAGTGTGCCAAACGAATTATTAATTTTTTGAGTGATGATGGTTTAGAGGGATGTAGAGAAAGTAAAGATGATCATGACAGATTTTTTACAATGGTTGATTAGCTATCATCACAAAGTTTAGGCTAATACAATAAAAATTAAGCAATGACCCTATATTTAAAAGAACATTTAGAAACCAATAAATTTACTATTCAATTATTTTTAATCAAGAATAAATAATAAATTATTATTACAACAAGATTCAGTAGCTCAAATATCTTTAAAAAATGATAATTCTCAAGAAACATGAAGCTCAAATGCTTTTGAAATATTCTTAAAAAAAATAAACTAACTTCCTTTTATATTATTCTTTGTTTATCTTTCTATGACTTTGTTGGGCTATATATATATATATATTGATATTTTATAGGTAAATTAACATATCGTATGTATAAATAAACTAACATGTCAACTCATGCTAAAAATAAAAATGTAATAAAAAAGTAAAGTTTCAAAAATGTAATAAAAAAGTAAAGTTTTGTAATATCAAAATAATAAAATTTTACAACCTAAGACTTTTTACATGTTTCTTATTTTGAAATTTCACCTTTTTTATTTTATAATTTTCTAAAGTATCAAGGTTAATAACCTATGTTCTTAATACATATTCAGTTTATTTATTTTACATTAAATATATATTATATAACAAAAAATATTATTTACATTTATCAAATTTTCATGTGTTTAAAAATTTTATGTGATATTACTTTATTATATTTACACTATCAATCATTTTTATGATCAAATTAAGTCAATGGATCAAACTTTAAAAAAATTAAAACAACAAAAGTTATGTAAGTGAATATTTAAAAACTTTTAGCTTTTATAATTTTGTAATAAATAGTAAGGACTTAAGTGTTAATAATCAATTGAACACTTTAACCGGCTGAGTTGCAACAAGACAAAATTTGGGGTACCGTGAAACTGTTGCACATTAGGCCAACCCCATATAATGATCCAATATCTCCAAAAAAAAAAAAATTCTTTTCGCTAATGGCAAAATTCGGGTCCGGGTTTGGGTTTAGCTTTTTCGGATCCGGACCCGGACTCGGATACCATTTTCTTTTCCCAGACTCGGATTTTAACCCAGATTTTTTCACCCGGGTCTGGGTCCGGGTTCAACTCGGAAAAATCTAGATTTCCGGATTCCGGGTTTTGAACCCAAATTAATAAATCAATATTAATTTTTAAAATTCTAAAAATAAAAAATTAATACATTTCTAAGTAATAACATATATAAATTAATTAATAAAATTAATTAAAAAATAATATTAAAATTAAATATCTGGGTCCGAGTTCCGGATATCCGGGTTAACCTAAACCCGGACCTGGACCCGGATATATCCGGGTTATAAAAAATTATTCCGGACTCGGGTTTTTTTAACCCGGCCCGGATTATCCGGGTTCGTCCGGGTCCGGGCCGGGTCCGGGTTATTTTGACATCCCTAAGTTCAACTATGGTTTTGGGGCAAAATTATGTTGAAATTGTGGTATGGTATCACAGTTGTAACCAGTCATTGGATTTATAGTTGTATAGTTGTATTGACTGAATTCAATGGCTGAAAACAACTGTGGTACCTTATCACAGTTACAACATAGTTGGACCCAGGATTTTAACCAAAAAGGAAAATACAGTATCAAAAACTAACCCAATTTCGTTTTTTTTTTCTTTCAGATAAATGATACTTAAAGATTAATTAATGACATGTTTTGATTTGAAAAAATGAAAAGAGAGGAAAAGAGGAAAAAAGAGATAAATTAAACCAAATAATAAATTTAAAATTAAATTATTTTTTCCCTTATTTCCTCTATGTCTCTCCTTTTCGTTCCCCCCATCTCATTTCTTTAAACTAAATGTGGACTAAGAGTGCTTTGATGCAGCACTGTATTATATGATTGTACTTGATTGTATTAAAGTGCATTAAATATAATTAATATGGTATCACATAAAGTGTATTCTAGATTGCATTGTGAATTTTAATATGTAGTAAATTTAATATAGGTTTGGTATCAAAGACGGGGATTTCCACAGTGGTACCAAATATTATGTGAGGTATCAAATATGGTAGGGATCAGCGGCAAATCACACAATGGTTGGTTACTATAATACGATGGAAGGTGGCCGGCGATAAACTGAATATTAGTTTATTAATTAACTAAAATAATTTTAATTAGTTAAGAAATATTAGTTAAACGAATTAAAGAAAAAAATATAGTGAGAGTGAGTCCGGTCCGAAACTACCAACTTTGTGCAGACCATTGTGGGCACCAAACATCGTGCAACACGTGCAAACTATCTGAATTCAGTGCAGACCAATAAAGGCTTGTCTGCTGAACACACCTCCAGAGTTTTGATCCAAAAGTAGGGATGGCCAACCGGCCGTGCCTTGCCGGTCCAGGTCTATCAAAAAAAGTCCGTGTGTGTTCGTGTTCGTGCTGTGTCTTGTTTATTGTGTGTTTTGTGTCGTGCTTATATGTGCTCGTGTTCGTTCTCATGCCCGCCCGTGCTGTGCCCATACGTGTCGTGCTGTGCTTAGAAAAAATAGCCCACTAAATTATTTTATTTTATTTTTTTAGAGCACATGTCAAGTTCTTGTCTTTTTTTAAGCTTATATACTTTTTTTGGATCCATATATCTTTATTTAAATTTAATAGAATAAAAAATTTAAAACTCAAGTCCATATTCAATAATAATAATAATAAGAGAATGTAATAGCAGTTGCTAAGTTTGACTCTATAGTATTAGAATTCTTTTTTAGTACTTAAAAACAACAATAATAATAATTTTTTTTAAAGGGTTAACTTAATTGTTAACTTGGAATTACGTAGAGTCATATATTATAGTTTATAATAATATTAATACATATTTATAAAATCATGATATTTATAATTTTATTTATTAAAATCATGATATCAATTATTTAATTAATAAATTATAAATATAAATCAATTATAACTTTTTTAAAACTAAGAATTAAATAAATTTAAAAAACTTGAGCCAATAAAATATATTAAAAGATTCAATTTCAAGTTATTTATAAAACCATAAAATTTTAAGTTTACTTTCATTAAAAAATGAAATGTGCTTTTTCGCGTGTCGTGCTTTGACCCATCCCTAATCGTGCCGTGCTTTTAAGACCCACGTGCCTAAAATCTAAGCCTGGTGCAGCCCACATGCGTGTCGTGCCGCGACGCGTGCTCTACCAAAACGTGCTTGTGCCGTGTTGTACTGTACGGACACGTGCCGTGCCCATGTCATGCCACGTACCGTCCGATCCATTGGCCACCTCTATGCAAAACTTGTAAACTCTTCACTGCATCGTGAATTTGGACTATTATGGTATGAGAAAGAGATTATACTGAAAATTTTTTCAATTTGGTTTTATTGAAATTTTGAAAAATTAAAAGGGGTTATATATATGAATGTTTAAAATTTTATTTTCATCACTCTTGCTATTATATCAAAATTATTATTTTCCAAATTTTAAAAATAATATTTACTAAAAAATTATAAACTTAATTTTAATTCACAGCACAATAATTGTAGCGTTTAAATCATAACACTTAAATATCAAAAAGTACCTTAAAAACATTTAATATTAATATTTTGTTTCATATCTTAACTATTAGTTAGATATTGGATCTATGGTAGAATATTTTTCTTTGGCTGAAAGTTGAATTACATGAACAACGAGGGACGGCTTGATAAATTGAGAGGTGAGGAGTCATGATAAATTTTGTTTATAGTTTTGAAAAATGATCGAGACTCCTCTGATGTTTATTCATCAAAACTCGCGCATCATTTAAAAAAGGGCAAAACTACGTTGCAACATGAGTTTGATACCCCTTTCTTTTGTCTTTTTCAAGGTCAATTACAATGAAGTCTTGTTATTGGTTATAAAAAAAAACATAAAACCTTTTAAATTTTCACACATTAGTCCTGCACCTAAAGATTTTCAATTGCATTAATGTTTCTGGAAGCCATGATTTATTTAGAATTCAAGCACTTATTCTCTTTATACACACAAACACTAGTAAATTAAAAGAAAAGTTTTTGAAATATTTAAATTATTTTGAATAAAAGAAAACTAAGGAAATATTTAAATTATTTTCAAATAGAGTAATTGTTTAGAATTTTTTTATCCTTCTCTTAGTTAAGTTAATGAAACATCTCAACTATATGGACGTGTGCTAATAACTATTTAAATTGTTGGGGTGGAGTAACAAATATTAATTTATTTAAGTGTGCAATTAAATTTATTCTTTTATTTAAGGACAAAAACTCAACAAAAAATACAAACTCATTGTTCAAACAAACAAAAATTATTTTGCAAATTCATAAACTAACACTTTATTATTATTAGTAAATTAACATATTTTTACTACATAATTAAATAATTGATAATATGTTAAATAAATCTTATGATACCAAAAAAAATTAAATTAAATTAAATTTATTTTCATATTTTGTACATTACATTTACTTGAGATAGTAAAATCTATTGTGTTGGAATAAAAAAGATTATGGGATTTGAACCTTGGTCACATGGGTGAGAGAAAACTGGTTGATGTTATATTAAATTAAAAAAAATTAAATTTATATTTATCATTAATTATGGTTCGTAAATAATATACATAATTTAACTATATAATAAATTAGTTAATTTGTTAATTAATAAGTAAATTTATTAATTTAAATAGATATTAAGACATGTAAGAATAAGTCATTTAATTGGGAATCTAGTTCAATAGTGTAATATATATATATATATATATATATATATATATGTGTGTGTGTGTGTGTGTGTGTGTGTGTGTGTGTGTGTGTGTGTGAAAATGCCAGACCTGTTAACATGATAGTTATGACAGGAGCTGCAGATGAGGATGAAATGGAAAGAACAAGGGAAAGCTACAGAAAGAAGGTGTCCAGACACTGGAAAAGCAAACCCACAGAACCATGGCATATTTGGGAAGAAAATGCATCTGGCAACTGTCAGAAAGCATTTTGGAGAAGCTATGCTCCTCCTCCCCAATATCCATGGCCTCAAAAGGCCACCGGATGGGACGATGAAGGGGATCATGAAGATGGAATAAGTATCTCTTCATATGATACTTCAGAAACCCAGTTCCCTCTTATACATGTTCTTATGCAAAGAGCCAATCCTGCAAATCCATTCTATGTGGATACTCGAGCAAGATTCACCACCCCAACACAAGAACAGGGTCAGACTTCTGATCATAACAGACAAGTACCAACCCAGAATCTGTGAGGTACAACGCAGTTTACTGCCCCAAAATTTACTGCCCAAACAGCAGCATCTGGAGTAGAATCTCCCAATCCAGCAGAACATGCACCAACTGTAGATGAAGTGTCTCAAGGAGAAGAGTGGGAGACCAGAGTACAACTTGGGCACTCAACAACTGGGAAAATGTTCTGGAACGTTGACGGAATGAAGCCTAAAGAAAGATTGGCTTATTTTGAAAACGTGGTGGCTTGGTATGAAGGTAAATGTCAAAGAGCCCCTCAGCTAAGCAGGAGATCAGCTGCTATGAGGCTTGTAGCAGGATTCATCGGTTCGTTAAGATGATGGTGGGGAAGAAAACTCACAAGAGAACAAAGGTAGTACATACTAAGTAGGGATGACCCTTGTGGAAGCCTTCTAGAAAATCTATCCTTAGATTTTTTAGGGCAATTCACAAGAGAAGAAGAAGTTGCATCACCAAAACAAGTGCTGTGATGTCAAAAAAAATGGAAGAATACTACCTCGAGCAAGAAAGGTTATACTATACCTTTCACAAAACCTCAGACACCATTCACAGAACTTTCGTGCTGAACATGCCAGGACTAGTTGCAGAAATGATGGAGGCAAAGTTCAAAGCTGATGCAATTACAGAACTACCTTCATCACTGGTAGTGGTTTCATCGTCCTCAGTGTCGGAAAACAGGTTGTTATCCAAGGTATAGACAGCTCCAAGTGGGCTATCTGACCATGTGTAGATTTCATCATCAAAATCCTCCTGTTGAATCATTTGGAGGAGTTTTGTGGGAAGTCTCTTCTTGGATTTGCACTGCTTTGCGTAATGACCCTTTTTTCCACAGATGAAACATCTGTCAAATCTCTTCTTCTGTTTCCGCCGTTTGATGAAGCGGTACTTCTTTTCTTTGTAAGGTTTCCAGGGCCGTTTCTCTTTTCTCCTTTTGCCAGTATTACAAGAGCACATCTTATCCGTATGTTGGCAACCAAATTTATTTGGTTCCTCATTGCAAAATTTCTGCAACGAGGATTTTTCAATGTTTTTCATATGCCTTCTTAGATCTTGGGATTTGCAATGACTCTGGATTAATTCCATCGCCATTTGATAGAGTTGGGCTATGCTGAGCAATGAAAGTTGTCTATACCTTGGATAGCAACTCGTTTTCCGACACTGAGGACTATGAAACCAACTCCTTAATCTGGGGTTCGTATTTATGGATATAGTAGTTTTTAATCTTTCCACCCTCTTAAAAAATGGAGTGTTTTTCAACCCAAGGAACCTAGAAAGATGGCAAACTTTCGAAAAAGCCTTGATTACTGATGTCGAAGTAGGCCTCATCTTGGGCTGAAAGACTTTGCCATCACTAGCAAATCCAGGCATGCCCCGCGATGAGGAACTGTGCAACCTATGAGTCTTGGGCTGAAAGACTCTGCCATCACCAGCAAGAAATCTGGTGATAGGTTTTCCAGAGCTGCTCATAGAGAACATATGAGTTTGGACTTTATAGGTCATGGAATGGTGAATTGCCAAGGCAGATTCATCAGGTTTCATTGTTGACCCATTTACCTGAATTAGCACCTTAATGGCATCTGTGAGGGATGGCTTGTGTATATCAAAGGTGAAGTTTGGTTCAACTTGGAGAATAACATGACCTTGGTTGAGGCTTGCTTCGACAGCAGTAATCAAGGCTTTTTCGAAAGTTTGCCATCTAGTGTCTAGAATGGCAATGAAGCATGTAATATCTTTTCCAGCTAGGAACAAAGGTTGTATTCCTATCTAGATGGCTCCAAAGTGTAATCCCTTGTATCCCTGCAACTTGTACCTTGTAACCTCATTGGTAGAGATTGTAGGAAGGTACGTTTCTTTTGAACTAGATGAGATGGACTAGACAGTGATTTCTGAGGATTTATAGATGGTTTTTATATATGTATAGATGATTTATAGATGATTTAGGGTTTAGGGTTTAGATTGAATAAGAGGGGCTTTAATGTTAATAACCTAAAATCATATCTAAGCCATTATGCAAGTGTTGCGTTGCATCCAACGGTGAATTTAAAAAAGACAAAAAATGGGGCATGAAACCCTAGAGGCAACGTAACTGGACCCTTTAAAAAATGGTGAACATGTTTTTTTACTAGTTTACTCTGAGATGTAATACAATCAACCATTGAGATCAAAGATTTCTAATGGGTAAAATAATAACAAATACAAAAAAAAGTAAAAAGTGTTATGAAATATTTGTAATTTATGTGAAAGTTCATCAAATCAACTTTTTATCTTCCCACAAATAACCTTTAACCTTCTTATAACTCTTATTATCTCTCTAATTTGAAGATTCTTATTTCTTATAATTATGATTTATTACTTACCACTTTACTGCTGCATCATTATGAAAGGAGACTTTTACTTCTTATTTGTATATACTTGAGATTGAATAAAATTTTTCTCTATATATTGTCTCTTATTTGCTTTATTTCTTTCTCTTCCTATATTGTTTTGCTCTTAATTGATAAATAATTTAACACATTATTAGCATGAGATTCTAACCACATGGGAAAGTATTCTAGCTTCCTTAACATGCCATTATCTGCGTATCGATATAAGCTAAAGATTAACTCTAACTCTAATTCTTATATTTTATTTTTTAATATATTTCTTTTACCGATCTTGTATTTGTTTTAACTTATTTATAAGCCAATTGATTCGCCATGGTGATAATGTTTTGGGGCTAAAAAGTATTCTCTTGTCCTAAGTTTTTTTCCAATAACAAAATTGTACTAGAAACAAGTTTCTAGTGAAGCACTGTGGCCATTTCGTAAATCGAATAGAACAGAGAAAGGCCTTACTCCAACTTCCAGAGTAAATATCCTTAAACAAAATTGTAGTAACCATCCTTCAATGCAATCTCTTCAAAAGGTATAATTGAGCAATCTCGATTTGTTTAAAATTATATATGCATATATATGCTCTGTAGATTTTTATTATTGGTATTAAAAATTCACTTTTAAGTTTGAAAATTGAAAACTATACAATGAAAGAAAATTAAGGATGTATACCTGAAGGATTGCACTATATATATGATGAAAAAAATTCTTTCAATATATGTTTCTCAGGAACTATTTTAAAATTGTGATATTATTCAACATCTTGTCCATGAAGGATTCAAAAATTTTAAAAATTGTTATTTTCCTTAATCATCATATTGTCTCCTTGAAGGAGAAATTTTTTTAGATATTTCATGACAAAGGATGAATTTGTTCCTTGAAATTTTTTTAAGGAAAAATAACATATTATATGGAAAAGTTCCTTCAAGGAGTGAAAATTGAATATTCAAATGGACAATTTGTTTCTTTGAAATAATTTAAGGGAAATATACGGCTACCAAAAGATCAGACAAAAGCTTTTGATATGATTTTCTTGTTCTTATAGTATATGAGGTGAAAATAACGAAGAATATATCAAAAGAGAACATGTGATATGTGTAAATATTTTATAACTCATTTATGCTCCTACAGTAGCAAACTGAGATTGTCAACATGTATATCAAAACCATTGTTTCCCTTTATATACGAACAAGATATTAAACTTTTGATGTAAATATTGGTCTTACTAGTGATATATTTTCATTCCTTGAAGCGAAAGTTTATTTAATAATTATAGGATTATTGCTAGACACATCATGACTAAAGTTATTGACATTACAATATATATATGATCACCATTTAAGTATTAATGATTGCAATATATTCATTACACCACCTAAAGTGGAATAAATTAAAAATTGAAATGATTTGTGATGAACTAAAAGTTCAATAAGTCTAGAGTTTCTTACATAGTTTGAAATGATGAAATTGCAATGGTAAATTTACAAATGAGACTAATGATTATTTATCGATTTATAGAAAATTCACAAGAATTTTAGTCAAAGAGCTTGAAGATTCTCTTGATTATTGATTTTTTATCAATCAAGTGAAGATGAATTTACTGAAACAATTTCTTACTTGTTATGATTCACCATTATTTGTGCTTTAATATTTTGTGACATATTTTATGAAAAAGTCATCTCATCACAAGGGGGAGGAAAGCTATACGCGATAGATAATTTGATTTTACGATAATAGTATGTATAAGCATGTATATCATCTTAATATTTATGTAAACTAGTTTGGACTTGAAGTACAAAAGGATCATTGTACAATGTACATTGTTGATAATTATTAGATAAACATTTATATAGAGAATGAAAAAAATTACATATAAAAAGTACCGTAATATGAGTTGATGTCCTTGAAGGATGAAATGGTGATACAAAACAAATATGCAAACGTTTGAAGGTGTGCGTAGTAGATCAAGTGGTACAAAAATTTAAGTCCTGGGAAGATAACAAAATCTTTGAAAATGATTTAGTGCTCCTGGAGAGTCCATATTTGTATAAATAGCAAATACATTTTATCTATAATTAAATTATTTAATATATTGCCCCTCAAGAGGACTGACTCATCTACCGAATCAACGGCTTAATCATCATAACCGACTGCAGCTTCATTGACTGAATGAACAGGTGCTGGCTGTAGCCGTGGGAGGTGGGGGCTCTACGAAAAAGAAAAAGCATACAATGACACAATCAACAGGGTGGCCACTGGTGGGAAAGAAAGGAAAACTAGGTGAAGAGGGTATAGTGACAAAGACCCAGGTTAAGCTCCGTCTCGGAACCTTGTGGGGCTAGGAGTAAAGCATCTCGAGGTTGGCGCATCTCGTTGGGCGTGGAGAAGCATTGGGAACCCCAAAACATATTGTACCAACTAGTAAATGAATCTCAAATATCCTTGAAGATGGTAGACAATAAGAAATAAAGAGATTTAAAATTCCCTATAAAAGACGGGAAATTTACCAAATTAGCCATAATACTTTAAGTAATTCCAAATCTAACCACACAAGTTTTTTTATATCAAAACTAGCTAAACAACAAACTTTTGGACCACAATACCCCTGTCAATCTCACCCAAAGTTCACTAAAACTTGTAACTCACCTAAACTTCTCACCAAACGCAAGCACCATAGAGAGCCAAATCGGAGACCATTATCGGCGGCAATCTCACCGGAATCACATTCAACAACACTAATTCCACCAAAATCACGTCTAATAGCAATTAAGATCTCCAAGATCAACGGTTGAAGTTCAAAAACCCTAGGTTAGCAATTTCAAACACATGCTTTATATTGTTCTTGTGTTGTGTTGTGGTTGTGTTGTTTTGATGGTGTTGGTGGTGGTGGTGGTTGTTGGTGGTCTTCAAGTATTGTCGGACTGTATTGACGGCAATATATTGTAATGGGTGCTGACTAATTCGTGAAAATTCAAAATTTTTGTGCGACAGGTGCCCGTCGCACCAAATTTTGTGCGACAAGCAAACGTCGCACAAAAAATCAAATTACACCATCTGAAATTTTGTGTGACAGGTTCCCGTCGCACCAAAAAAATCAAATTACACATAAGTTAGGTTATTTTCTAGAAGTCATAATTTAGGCTAAATTCATCCTTTTATTTAGGCTAAAAACCCACAATTTTTTTTTTTCGAGTCTCTCATATGACCAAACAAAAAATTTACCTCTGATGTGATAAACTACGGATGCACAACTAGTAGAGCCCGTTGGCGACATGGTAGATTGGGAGGTTCCGGAGGAAATTCGAGCAATTAAGGTTATTGCACCAATAGAAGCACCATCATCTGGCCATCGCCCAAAGCTCAGAATGCCCTCTGTTGGTGAGGATGTAGACAAGAGAACTGTAAGATGTGGGTGGTGCAACGAAGCGGGCCATAACAAAAAAAGTGCAAGAATCCTATTGCGTCGAGTCGAAGCTAATTGTATCGTTCTAAATTCTTATGTATTTTGAGAACTTATTTTTTATTTATTGCACAAATATATATAACAAAGTATTTAATTTCAAATATATTGCAAATTAATTATTTGAGTTGTATGTAAAGAAAGAGAAGTTATGCAGACACCAATAATAATAATACTATTAAATATGTCCACAACAATAATAAAATCTAATATCATCATTACATATCAGCGCCACAATGTCCTAAAGGGCAATATCACCATTAAATATGTCCACAACAATCTTCTTCCTAAAGTATCGCCCATGGCCTCTACTAAAATTGAGTCTGAGCCCAAACATTAAATACATTGTGATCATCAACATAAAAACGCCACAATCACCACTACCAGGCTCTTGTTGCGGCACACTCCTACATATTTTGACCTTCCAAGGGTCGGCACTCCGCAAGTCATGTCGGACGTTGTAGAATCCGACATCTTCTAACCATCGAGGGAAGATGACTTCAAGTGGCTTAAATTTATCTTTATATGTTTTATCATCGCGAACCGCCACCAGTGAGTCATAAATCCACACATTTTTCTTGCGAATGTCCACTCGAGCTACTATCCAATGATCACCACCAAGATTCACAAGAATGAATACCTACATAAATAAATTAATGTAAGTTAATTGTTTTTGTTATATTTAAGGTATTAAAAAAAACTATCATAAATTATGTAGCAAAACGCACCATATCGACGTCTGTGAAACTTTTCGACATGATTTTTTCTCATCCATCAAACCTTAAATTTATCACACCTAGACCATTCCTCGGTGCAGGCGGATTACGCTTGACCAATTTGTTTTTTTCCATGTAACTAAAGCAAAATCAAATTTCTATTCGTTATAAAATTTTACAAAATTATTACAATAAAAATTTAAAATAAACTTTATGACAAAATACAAATAAACACAAATTATCCACAGAGAGATCTATGATTTTGTGCGATGGGCATCCCATTGCATATAATTTTGTGTGACGAACATATAATCAAACAAAAAAAAAATTCAATGTTCTGTACACAAGCACTATTTTTTTGTGCGACACTCATTCGAGCGCACAAAAACTTGTGCGACGGATGCCCGGCGCACAAACATACAAAGCCTGTACTATTGTTGAACGTATGTTAACTATTGTCGCGCAAAAGCAATGCTCTGTATTTTTGTGCGATGGGCATCCATAGCACAAAAACACAGAGCATTGCTTTTGCGCGACAATAGTTAACATACGTTCAACATAAACTTGAAAATAACAAGAGAGTGTGAAAAGTATATCACACTCTTTCCTTGATATGGATGTTAAAACTTGATTTTATTTAAGAAAATCATCAATATGTGTTTGTGTGTGGCGATACATTTCAATCAGAATAACAATGTCTCCAATTTATTTTATCTATTCAAGATTTTAAAAGATTGCATTGACCCCGTTTCAACAAAATATTACAGGAAAATTTAATAGATCATTGAAGCACCCGTGTCACTTTGAAGGGAAACATACTTATTAAAGAGAGCTATTGATATGGAGGGCAATGTACATTGTGCCTTTTTTCATTCGCTAGGTTTTTACCACTCAAATATTCTCAGTAAAATTTTAATAAAGTAGTTTGCACTTTTTTAAGATATAAATGAATATTGTACTCTTTTTCCTTCGTTAGTCTTTTTCTCATAAGTTTTTTACTACCAAAGGTTTTAATGAAGCATATTCTTTGTATGATGAACATCTAACGAGGAGTATTATGAAATACCTATAATTTATGTGGAAGTTCATTAAAGCAATTTTTTATCTCTCCACAAATAACCTTTAACCTTCTTATAACTCTCATTATCTCCCTAATTTGAGGATTATTATCTCCTATAATTATGATATATTACTTACCACTTTATAGTTGCATCACTATAAACGAAAACCTTTACTCCTTATCTATATATATTTAAGATTGAATAAAATTGCTCTCTATACATTGTATCTCTTATTTGTTTTTTTTCTTTCTCTTACCATATTATTGTGCTCTTACTTGATAAATAATTTGACAAAAATTCAATAAATTTCTTTTTACCCTTAGGAGGGACTTCAATAAAGATTTAAGCTTGATCTTTTCTTCATGCATGTTGTAGCATGTTAAGACTTAAGAACAGGACTAAAGTTCAATTCCTAGCTAGATGATAACTAACATTTTAAAAAAATGAATTAGGATATTATCAAACACCCATTTAATATTTTTAATATGTCATTTTGCCATTAAAATTTTCTGACAACTACATAAATTCTAGCTAAACAACCCAACAGAGGGGGTAAATTCGGTTTTAAAAGTTTCTTCAATAACAACATCTCAATGCAATACAAAAAACTACCATTACACAACAACAATAGTAACCACAACAGTAAGTAAATTAAAAGATAATGATTGAGAGAAACAAACACACCAAATTTTTACGGGATTTGGCAACAAGCCTATGTCCACGCACCAAGCTATCTAAAGTTAATGATTCTACTAAAATGAGCCTTCTATCCTGAGACTTTGAAAATTACAATATGATTCAAATGTGTCAATAAATCTTTACAATGAGGTATGTATCTCGCAAATGTTTACCCAAGTGTTCCTTAAACTTACAATCACTCAATTGAAAGATTAAAATGAAGTTTATAAATAACAAACTTTCCCACAATAATATATAAGTAAGTGATAGCTCATATATGAATTAATACAAGAGTGTTTAAAAATATCAAGTTTTAGCTTAGATCAACCTAAGAAAATGATTTGGAGTTGGGTTTCATGTAAATAGATGCAAAAACTAGCCGTTAGGAAAATAAACCAAAAATATATGCAAAACTGATTTACCGCATTAATCAAACTAGTTCACTCCTTTGCTGATGTGATTGGTTATTGTCGGAGGATTTTAACAATTGATTCACCTGTTACTCACTAGACAAATAATAGCAAACCAGTTTGCCACGTTAGCCCAACTTAGCTTTAAAAGTTTTGCATTTTAGTCGATATTTTCAGACTTTTCCATAATAATAAAATGCCTAGAAATTTGAAATAATATCAAATACATCCTTTTTCAGATTTTCAAAAATAACACTAAGATCATATAACCTTCTCATGTTTTCTGACACATGAAAACTTTTCAAGAGTTTTTCAAATCAACCTATATATTTAGAAGAAAATCATTTAGATAAAACATTTGGTTTCTATTTTTCTTGAGGTATGGAAAATATAACTTATGAAAACAAAGATAAATTTGAATCCCAAGATCATGATAAAACTTGAGCTTTTAAATACTTGATCATGCATAAATCCAACAAACATCATATATGCTGTTGTTCTTTACATTTGTGTCTTAATTTGATGAGCATCTCTTTAAGACCTTTGAACTTAGTATCACATGAATGACTTTTGACCTTTAAAAACTAATAAAATTTAAATTTATTTTTGCTATATTATCTTTACCATATTATTTGATCATCAAAATCAAGGTTTGTAAGATCCGTCAAGTCAAGACTATATTTTACTATTTCAATTGTTATTATTTTAACACCAAATCATTCAAAGTAACAAAATAATTTTAACACGATTGTTGTTAAAAGACCCGCTAAACTATTTAAATGTGTAGAGATATAATTTTGTCCTATAAAATAAAAAGAATCTAAAAATCAAAGATTTGAAAAATCAAATATTTTCATTGTTAAATCTTTTGAAAATAAATAACTATATACATAAATTAACGTTATCTTAATATTTGTATTAATATCAATTTTAATAAATAAAAATCTATTATTGTAATAAATTTAATAAAATAAATAGTAATTTAAGAAATCATTTTATTTTAGTTCCTTGTTCTTTTAACATTTGTATTTAACTATTTAATAAGTACATATCAATTGCAATATTTAGTTTGATTATTTTCAATAATTTTATCAAAAATATTATCAATTTATCACATGGCAAATTATTAAATTACTACATGCCTTTTCTATTTTGTTTCAAATCACCGTCGCTGCTTAAATTTATTAGATTGAAATATTTTAAATACCCTTGAGATGCCATAATTTTTAAATGAAGTTAACTATTTGGTGGTAAGATAATAACAATTAAAACATCAGGGGGTAAAATATGATTGTCAAAAATTTTAGTAGTAAAGTTATATATCAAAAAATATTAAGTAGGTGTTTGATAATATCTCTTCAAATTATTTATTACGCTAATCTAACCTGCCAATCATATATATATATATATATATATATATATATATATATATATCATCATCCGTATCGTACCTCCACCCTCGAAGACTTCAAGTGCTTCTGCTCATCATTATCTGATTTCTATTTTCTCCATTGGCTTAATTTTTTATTATTTAACATAATACTTTGATAAGATGTCATCACACGTAACACAAAGCCAATATTAAAGTTAATAAAATAACGAACCATTGCCCATAAAAAATGCAGAATATCTGACGCAATCTAGATTATCACGTGAGTAAAATATGTAGACTTGTATAATCCAAAATTTATATGGGTGGTTCCAATTGGTCAACATATGATCATAATGAGAAGGCGGGCATGCCGGAAAAAACAAAAAGTTTTATGACTTTTTGACGAAAGCTGGTTCATATTGAAAATGGACAACTACGTGTTCAAATATTAATACTATTATGGGAATAGAAATGGCAGGAAGGTGGGTGCGCGGCAATGACCAGGTACATCGATCCTTTAAGCCTCTTTACGAAGTAATATCTTATTCGAGGATATACCTTAGGAATATTATTAAAAGAATTTGGATAGATACTCGTTTAATTTGTAGATTTTAATTTAAGTGTTTTTTAATTTTTATATTTTATAAAATACCTTAAAATATTCTTAATATCAAATATGTTACATTTTTTAACTTCATTTTTTCTTCACTTTTACAACAAACCCTTGCAATAACATTTTTTATATTAAGTTTTTAATCTATGAAAAAAATTAATTAGTAAATTAACCAACAATTACTTATGAGCAAATTAAGAAGTAAATATTAGTATGAAACAATTGATATTTTTCATAGCCTTGCAACAATCTTGTTAGTTATTATTTATGAATAAATTAACACTAGCTAATTTAAAACAATGTTTAATATCCTTGCAACAATCTTATTAATAATTTTTTTGTAAAATATTAATTTATCAAATTAATCCTAAGAGTAAAATAATAACAAATAATTTATTTTAATTTTGAAGCTAATTTGATAAATTGACATTTTTCTATTAATATCTCCAAGAATATTTTTGTAAGGATATTATTGTAAAAGTAAAAAAAAATGTGAGGGTAGGATTATAATATAAATACTAGTAAGGGTGTTTCAAGGTATTTTTTAAAATATAAGAACTAGGGTAGGATTATAATATAAATACTAGTAAGGGTGTCTCGATGTACTTTTAAAAATATAAGAACTAAACATACACTTAATTTAAAATATAAAGACTAAACAAACATTTATGGAAATAACACTTATTGCCAAAATCTATGCTAACCCTTTAATTTGTTGGGCAGTTTTGGCTTCTCAATTGCATCCACATCCATGCAAGGGATGTTTAATCTTGAGACTTCTTGTATCACTTAAAAATATTTAACTTATTAAATTAATTTACGTTAGTCGGTTTAATCTCGAGACCTCTTACACCATTAGATAAAATTCTTATCAATTAAACTAAGAATCACATATGATATCTCTATACTGCATTAAGAAAATTTTCATTTATGTTAAGACGGTGATGATATCTTACATCTTTTTTTTTTATTAATTGTACTATGACAAGGTTGTAATTTCAAAAAAAAAAATGCACCCTTTAGTCGTGATCGTGTCACCTATTAAACATACTTTTTATATATACTGTTGTGATCTCAAATCTCACGTGTCTAAAAATATAACACAACTGAGCATGACAATAGTCTATGGAGGTGGTCTGGAAGGTGAGCAATTTTTGTTTTTTGCTTTTTATATATCTTTTCTATAAAAATAATCCATGTGGTGCGTTAGTCTTACTATAGCAATTGGCAATTTTGTTAGGCACGTGCTCTTTTTTTTTAAAAAAAAAATTAAAATCAAACCATAGGATACTTCAAGTTGCCTCAATTGCTCGATTCAGAGGTCTCACTTTTCAGATTGACCAAATGACTAGCCGAAACTCACCGACCACGACACCAAGTTGCTGATCCAATGAAATATACAAGTAACCTAGCTTTCGGTTTGGCTTGATCATTTTATTAAGCTAACCATGGAAAATAAACAATGACCTAAAAAGCTTTCATTCAAAGGAAACGGGTATAATTTGGGCACCATCATTTGACGAGGAAATCAAAGAAATTTGTTTAATCCTAAAGTATCTAGACTCCGCGTTATGGGTGTCAATCAAAGTCACGATCTAATCATCTTCTTTGTTCCTTCCAATGAAAGGTAGAAAATGATTAATTAAAATTACACGTCTTTAACAAGAAAATGCTATTTTATTTTAAGATTAAATTTCGTTTTGTTTTATCCTCGAAAGAAGACAAAGGTGTGAACGTTGTTCTATGTACAGCCAAAATAGCAGAGATAATTATTGGGCAAAGGGGAGGCAAATCTCATAATTATGCAACAAAAAGTCCACTCCAAATTCACACGTCCGATTAATAAAATTATAAGAATATTAATAATGGGGGTTTAGACTATATTAAATATAAGGTAACATATAACGAATTTATGAATTGTTATTTATAATAATTCAATTGTTTTTATTAATATAATTGTTTTTAATTTTAAATGATTACTCAAGGGTTATTTTGTATGTTGAATGTAACATGACCCTTTATAATACTATTAAGTACAATAATACAATTAGAGAATGCTATTATGTCTATATTTACTATTTATTCACAGTTACCACCATTGAATGCAAAATCTAAGTGGTCCACTAGCATGAAAGGCCAATGAGCACCAATAATCTGTATTACCATTGCATCACCAGCATCTGTAATGCTCCAGCTAATAAATTGTTTTTTTATATATAATGATTTAATTTTCTAAACTTAAAAGATGATCTTTATATACTCCTTTAGCTGCAAAAGTTTCTTTCTCGCTGTCTATTTCTTTTTATTTTTTAATAAATAGTAGAAAAAGTATTCTGCTTTTTGAGTTCTGTCATGCAATACTTAATGACAAATCTTGTCCCGCAAACGTAGTACGGATTTATTTATTTTTTATTTGGCTATGTTACATTTCATGTAACATACACAACTCACAAGAATCACATAATTATATAGATTTTATAATTTATATGGTTCTTATGGGTTGTGTATGTTACATTTCATGTAATATAGGACTCCTTTTTTCTTTGTGTGGTGTTATAAAAATTAACTAACTGAACTGTTAGAGTGTATTTGGTGCATAAAATTATATGGTATTATAATATTATTCACATTAATTTATTAACAAAGAGATACTTAATAAAATTTGAGACCTCATTATGCTGCATTATAATGCACCATAATGAGGCATGGGCCGCATTACGCAAACCCGAGGTAGCTTTTGCCCCAATTGGGGCAACAGTTAATGCTTCAATTGAGGCAAATTTATTTTATTAAAATATTATAAAAATAAATTATTTTATTATTAAATACTAATATAATGAATAAAATATAAAAATAAATTATATAATAATATTATTTTATTTATTAATGATTCATATAAAAATAATATATTAATATTATAATATTATTTAAATTTATACAAATTTAAATATTTATAAATTATTTATATTAAATTATAAATTTATGAGTTATTTTTAACTAGTACCCAAATGTTTCGATATTTTTCGTCCCGCACCCAACTGTTTCAACAATATCACTCTACACCCAATTCCGTTAATTTGACCGTTATGTTTAACGGAATTATTTGAAATTTAAGTAAATGACCGAAATACCCCTTATGAGAGAAGAATAAAATGAAAAGAATAAAATGAGATAAGGGGTATTTCAGTCATTTACTTAAATTTCAAATAATTCCGTTAAACATAACGGTCAAATTAACGGAATTGGGTGTAGAGTAATATTGTTGAAACAGTTGGGTGTGAGACGAAAAATGTCGAAACATTTGGGTGCAGGACGAAAATAACCCTAAATTTATTAATATATTAAAATGTAAAAATAATAATATATTATAAGTGAAAATATAATTTAATATTATTGAATAATAATTTATTAATTTATATTAACAATTATAATATTAATTATAATCTAATTTTTTTACATATAATATTAAATTTTATAAATTTTATTTTATTATAATTATAATACAAATTTTAGAAATTTAATCATTAATTTTTAACATTTACTAAAAAAAATGTTAAATTTCTACAATTTAAGATTTCTATATTTATTATTTTTCTAAGTATTAATAAATATTATTTTCTAATTATTTAATTTAATTAATCACAAAAAATTAATACAATCCAATGCAACACCAAATATAATTTAATTAAAAATTAATATAATATACTGCACCACCAAACATTGTACAGCATTGTTATAATACAATGCTAACGCAATACAACATAATACAATACACCAGCATTAAAATAGTACAATACAGTGTGTCAAACACACTCATAGAAAATTATCACAAACTTATATGCATAACTGATTAATGTGCATAAGATTGTATTTAACACATCCATCACATTTACATTGATTTTTTGTCGGATTCTTAAGACGTTCAGAAATAATGTAAGTTCACTCGCGGGTAAAATTGACACTGATACATTGCCATATAAAAGTTCATTATTAACTTAAACCTTAATAAAAAATCAACTCATGGGCTAGTGATTACCTCAAACTTATAAATTAATAGACCAAAATTTGTTGGGAGAAGAGATTGGGCCTCTAGTTGGCGTAGATTTTTCCACAGATAGTATATATATTTAAGCAGTAGTTGATTTTTTGAGTGAGAGTATTGACACCCTTCGAAATATCTCTTTAAATCCTTTTAATTATTTCATAATTTTTATTTTTATTAAAATTACATAATAAAAAAATTTTAAATTAAATTCCCACTCAAAAGTCAAATAATTTTTTTTCTTACAAAATCCAACATCTTAGAAATAAAAAAAAATTCCTCTAATTTTTGGGTAAGAAATTTACCATTGGTGACTGTAATAAAGAGGAAAAAAACCCATTAATTCTTTCTTTTAAATAGAAGAAATCTTATTGTTAAATTGAGTTTAATAATAAAAATTAAAAAATGGTGTTTACACTAACAAATATTTAGGGGTATTTTTGTCATTGACAGGTTGCCAAAACAATTGTTTAATTTTTTAAAATATTTTAATGGGGTTAATCAAGAAAAGAGGTGTACGAGAGGAGCTAATAGTTCGACTTTGATTTTTTTTAAATATCTGAATATAAATGGTATTTTATTTATTTATATAAATAAAAAATATCTTAAATATAATTATTTCATATTTATGTCATTGTAAATCAAAACAAAGAAAAGAGATTATGTTTTACATTTTAAGAAATATGTATATTTTATAGAGGTATTTTAAAAATATAATATTTATTTCTCACTCAAATATATTTTTTTTTTCAAATAAAAATTACAAAAATTTATTTTTTCTATTCAAATATAAGTGTCTCAAAGTCAGACATAAACAGAAGTTATAAAAAATAAAAAAGTAAATTTAAAAAATATAAAATTAATAGAATTTCAAAATTTAAATATTTAACCAACAAGCTCTCTAAATTTATATTAATTCAGTATAATACAATTTATTTCATCTATTATATACATATAAAAAAAATATAAATGTACGTTGTAAATCCCTACTTCACTGTTAGTAAGCGAAGATAAAACGTTATCCCATCACAACGAAAATCTATTTATGTCAGAAAACATGTAGAGTACTCACTGCCCATCATCAATCCATAGAAGAGCATTCCTCCTCACGACACAATATAACATAATAAATCTACCTCTCTCTCTCTCTCTCTCTCTCTCACCTTCCAATTTCCATTCTTACAGATTAAGGACAAACCAAAACCCACGAAACCGAAACAGAAGAGCATGACGGACCAATCAACACTATGGGGATGCATGAGCAGCTGGCTCACCCTCACTCCCAGCACTCTCTTTCTTTTCGTCAACCTCGTCATCGGAACCATTGCTGTCACCTCTCGGTTCACTTCAGCCAACAGAAACCCACAACAAACACTCGCCCGCGCTCCCTCTCTCCTTGACCGTGTTAAGTCCATCGACTTTTCTCTTTACAAATTCCCCACCCAACCCGAACAACAACTACAACAACAAGAACCGCACTATTTTCATCAACCCACTGAAGAACCACCCACATATCCGGTCGAACCGGCACCGGAGCAAACCCACCAGCTCGTCCGAGCTCCCTCTCTCTTAGACCGAGTTAAGTCTATCAACTTCTCACTCTACAAGTTCCCCAGTTATCCCGCCCAAGAGCCCGAACCAGAACCAGAACCAGAACCATACTCGTACGCAAATCCGGTCGAACCGGAGCCCGGACGGCTGGATAGAGCTCCATCACTCCTAGAGCGGGTCAAGTCTATTAGACTCCCCTCTGTTTACAGATCTCAAGGGTCGGAAACTGAGGTCATCGGTGGCAACCACGAGGCGGAAACAAATACGGTTCATAAGCCGAAGAGAAGCAAGTCGGAGTCGACGAATAAAGCGAAGACGAAATCAAAAGAGAATATGAAGAAGTCGGCTAGCGAGAAGGCGATGGCGGTGGAGGAGGAGAGGGAGATGGTGGAGCGAAGGAGGCCTCAAACGGCGAGGCTGGAGAGAACAGTGACGGTCGGTGACGGTGACCACGCTGTCGATGCCAGAGCTGATGACTTTATCAATAAGTTCAAACGCCAGCTCAGGTTGCAGAGGTTGGATTCTCTAT